>JAPSGF010000012.1:16050861-16267913 GCA_035772895.1 Perdix hodgsoniae | reverse complement strand
AAGAAGAAGAAGAAGAAGAAGAAGAAGAAGAAGAAGAAGAAGAAGAAGAAGAAAAACAGGTCTTAATTAGGATTCTTCACTTAAAAAATTTTTCTTCCCTGGTGAGAGCAATTGTGTTCTGGTTCTGGCTGACTGACTTTAATAAACGTTTAGAGACTGCTGTCTTCCAGTCAGTCTATCCTGTAGTCACTGTATAAGCAGCATACAGAAACAGCACAAGGGAGTCATTGTGCTGCAGATGCTTATTAAATCAATCTGGAGTTTATGAATTACATACAAGCTCCCCAGATTATCACAGCTCGATCCTCAGGAAACAGTATTAACCAGAGTTTCATGATATTTCATGATACTTATCCTTTCCAGTACTTTGTATCCAAAATATGCTGAGTATTTTGTAAAGGATACACGAGGATTACTAGAAATTCAACGTTAAAATAATAGTGCCTCACTAGGATGATTTTTAAAAGCATTTTTGTTCCCATTATCAAAAAATAAAAATAAGCAGAAAGTACAGTAATAATAGCATTGGCCAAGAAGAGCATTCTCAGAAAAAAATTCTCAAAAAACAACAAACCGTAATGATAAGAACATGAAAATTACACTTCATCACTTGACTTCAGCTTCATTCTTGGCACAGCAGAGTTGTGACTAGCTGAGTGATTCTCACATTTCTCATTCATTGGTATCTTTGTTCTCTAAACAGTGACGGGTGAAAGAAGCATGCTGAGACAAGGTACTGGCAATACCTATCATACTTTGTGCAAAGCATTTGCACAAAAAGTATCACAATTCTCTGCATGCTATGTCAGATGCATTATATATAGAATCATAGAATCATGGAAATATAGAATTGCTTAGATTGTACAAGTCCTTGAAGATCTTCAAGTTCTAGCCCACCAGAAATACATATATTCTAAGATACAAAATGTTTTTAATTTATTTATATTTATTTATATATAAAATATATCCCTATATTAAATATTTATATATAATATAATATATTCTGCTCATTTCACTTGGTATAGTTTTGCTGAAAACTCACAGTTTTCATATCTAGAGAGAATGCCAAGACTAAAGAAAGATGATATTTAAGGTGGACAGGACATTGTGAATATGGAAATGTTTTCTGTATTGAAATTCAAGAACAGGTCCAGCATAAAACTATGGCCTTCAAAGTATTGTAGTCTAGTGTATTTTACTATGGTTTACCATGGGCTGAGTAG
This sequence comes from Perdix hodgsoniae, assembly GCA_035772895.1. Classification (NCBI taxonomy): domain Eukaryota; kingdom Metazoa; phylum Chordata; class Aves; order Galliformes; family Phasianidae; genus Perdix; species Perdix hodgsoniae. The sequence continues at coordinate 16,266,690 of JAPSGF010000012.1, read as the reverse complement.
CTCATTTGGCTGATAGTGCCAGAATTGTTTTCTCGCATTATAACCTCCTACAGATTTTTGTCATTTTGGCTAATTAATGCTTTTTGAGTTTTTAAGCTATTTCTTTGTGTGAACTGTTTTCATTATAGATTGTGTTTTCCTATATGTTTATCTGGATGAAGGAATTAATATTTTCAGAGCAGAACCTTGAACCTTTTTTGTGTGTATGAACTTAACTAATGAAGTAATAGTAGAGACAGTTAGATATATTTAATAAGAGGTATTTAACATTCAAGATTTGCACTGATGTATTGTTTGCATTGGCCAAAACTTTTAAACCATCCTACCATCATCCCCAACCATAATAGCTACCATTATTTCTGCATAGAGTTCACATTCTTTTTCTTACAGAAACTGCCATAGTTCTTTTTAAGCATCCGAAGGCAGAAACTATTTTTATTTAGAAAGGCAGCTTAATGAAGTCATACCCTTCATGGACTCCATGCTTGTCTTCTGGGATTCATTTGCTATTTTGAAACAAAAATGGTTACTGTGGGCAGTTGCTGCAAGGTACTATATACCACAACTTGCATTTTTATCAACTGGTTGTCCTATGCATCCCACAGTCCAGTTTTTTCTCTATTTTCTCATAATAAAAGTTTAAGCAGTTAAAACATTTTATGGCAGCAGCTGAGCTCATAAACTGCCTGTTGAATAGGCTGGCAATAGCCCTCGTCTTAGAGAGGAAAATTAACGCACCAAGGTCAAATGATGTGAATAAGGATACAAAGAAAATTTAAAATAGATGGAATGGAAGGATTTCTCGATCTTATTTCTCTTCTTCGTTGAATAGATAAAGAATCTCTTTGTCTCAACTTCTTGATGCAGGAGAAGGCTGCATTATGGAACTATAGTAGCTATTTTAGTAGCTATATTCCAAAGCTATTAACTAACTGACAGCTCTATATTGGATACAAGTCTCTAGTTACCATTTGGGCAGGATAATGTTGTCTGCCAGATAGTCATTCAGTGAGTAAGGGAAGCATTCTTTGGATTCATGTGTGTAATTATTTAAGCACTTGAATAACAGCGGCTTGTTGACTGGGATTCAAAAGATACATCCTAAGGTTTTAATGATGTGAACGTGTGACATTGTTAAAATCACCCCAGAGAACAAATACTCAAAAGGTTACCCTAAGTTTAGCCTTATTACAATATTCTGATGCTTTTTCATTACTCACAGCTGTGACTTTGTGTCAGGAGCTATGTACTAAAATAAACAAAACTTAAGTGCCTTATTTTTAATTCTAATTATTCATTATTTTAATGTATTTTTATTATTACTGAACTCAACTCAATAATCCTACAGCAAGGTATGCTTGGATACTGTTCAAAAAGTGAACCAAAGAAATGGATGAGTCAATGTCTTCTGCTTTACCAGTAGAATTGCCCATAACCAAAGTTTCTGAAAATTTTGGAAGAGGCATCAGCAGAATACATAATTATATGCTAATGCAGCACTTCAGTAGACCTAGTTAAACCAGGCAGCAGGAATCCCTAGCCAGCCATGTTCCTTTATTTTATTCCCTCTGCCCATACATTTTTTGGTCTTTCTACTGTTGCTATCATTTTGTATCATAGATTCTTATAGTAAGTAAAAATTAAACTTTTAAAGGAGATCTTTCCATCTGATCCTTTTCCTGTAAAGCATTTAGAAAAACTGTTTTAAAACCAGCATAGTTTGGAAGAGGTTGGAAGGAATATTTTTGTTCTTCTGTGTAAGTAGGAGTATGTGTTTTGTCAATTATAGATGAAATTTTAATTAGCACTTCAGACTTTTAAAACAGATCCTAATGGTTCTAAAGGCTTCCACTCATAATCTAGAATGTACAGGTAAACTTACTGAGCCTGGTAGGCAAATTATTGCATTCTTTTCAACAGACACATGCTAATTTTTCTTTATTATTTTTCCATGTAATCACAGCAGTAGTCAAAATTTGGAATCTGATTTGCTGTAACTGATTATATAAGATTTGTGAGGAGTTTAAAATGGGAGCATGTTGTCCGATTTCAGTAAATGTTAGCTGAAGCTCCACCTAAAAACTTTTAGGCAAAACTTCCACATATCATCAGGAGGTCAACAAATATTAAAGCTCTTCATACAGACCTCATTGATTCAACATGTGTTCTTTACTAGTTGCTATTCAAGCTTATCCTGCTGTGCTGATGAATTACAAAACCACAGGAGTTATGGTTATCCTAATTTTCTTCTCCTAGAAATTTAATTTCCTGCCAATGACTATGTGCTGATACACCCACTGTTTTTCCAAAGCTGGGAATAACAGCCAACTGCTCTTAATGTATTAATTAATGACCATAATTTTCCACATTCAGGAACTGCGTCTTGTTCTTCATTACTTTCACATGTATAATTTTTACTGAAAAATGTCAGTCCAACAAATTCAGCAAATTAAAACTGCTGTTACTGCTGATATTCTTGTAGTCCTAGAATCTAATCTATCTGAATGAAGACAGTGCATCACATATTCATCAATGTATAACATAATATAAACACACATTTTTTTCTTCAGTTCTGCTAACTGAAATCTAAACAGTGAAATAAGTGTATCAAACAGTGATTTTAATGGAGAGAATAAAATGTTTTCAAATTACATTAAATATATTGATATTTCCTTTTCTATCTACAAATTAATTATGCCTTTTTCCCCTAGGGTCAAAAATTCGACACCAAACATTGCTTCTTTCCAAATGCATTTAGATGTGGACGGGCAATAATCTCATATGTTTTGTCTTTCAACTATTTTTTACAAGTCTTAGGTGATTATGGATAACATCCCTTACAAACACATACTTGCATTTACTTTAAATAGTACTTTTCTTTCATTTTTGTTTCTTGAAAACTATTGATGCCATTTCCTTGTGTCTGTGCTCAGCAAAGAAAAAACGGCTGTCAAAATGTGGCCTGTCAGCAATGAGATTAACATTAATATTTGATTCTTGTAGTATTTAATAGGTACACCATTAAGTTATGTCCAAAACTTAAGGCAGCAAACACAGGGATTTCCTTTAGAACCCTATAGAAGTCCTACAAATGCTAGTGTTTGATATGATCCTCTGGTAGGATTCTTTAACAGGAGCTGAACATCCACCCTTTTTATAGAAGTTCCTTATAGCTGTGGGTGGCAAGAGACAAGTTTAAAATTAAGCAGTGAATTATTCTACACCTATTTTTTTTCTCAGAGCTACTCCACTTAAGAGGAATACTGGAAAAGTAGCTTAAAAATATTTTTAAGACATTCAGACAAGAGAGAGAATCATGTAAAGTTCTTACTCCTTTAATTAGAAGTCGTAACTGTAAGTACATTTCTATGATAAAAAGGGACTGAACACTGCTTGCATCTTTATGTTTGGATGTTGTGGGAATTTTTAATAAAGACTGACCCAATTGGGTATTGGCCAAGAATCTGATGTTCTAAATATCTCAAAAAAAAAAATTTTTTTTTTGAAAAAATGGAATAGGATGCAGTCATCTAACAGTACTTTTGTGCTGCTAGTCTGTATAGATTTAGACAAACATCTGTAAGTATACTTCCTATTTTGTTGTTAAAATTCCATTCTTAAGAGAATAGGTATTCTCATTCTGAATTCTTTCCCAATGAGAACTTTTAAATAGTAGAGCGTGCTCTTTAACACAATACAAAAAACATGTTTATTCTTTAGAGATGAAGATTGAAATTTGTTCCTTATTTTATCAGAACATATTTTTCCATTCAATAAGAAATAGAATGTGGCTAAACCATTTATGTTCAGCTTGCAAAGTGTATTCATCAATATCTCTGCTAGCAGCATAATCTGAAAAGTAATTCACTTATTGGCACATTTAACACTCCCTGTTTTATACACCACTCTGTCAAACATGATTGGAATCAAACAAGTCAAACAGTCAAATTTACTAATTCTAACAACCAATAGCCTCTGGTTATGCAGTTATCAGAACAGTGCCCTTACTGAGCCCACTGCAATGTGGATCAATGCAATTATCATCCACCGACATATGGCAAGGAGCTATGAGTATTTTCACATGAACTAAATTGAATGGGACACAAATCATTGACTTATGTCAAGGAAACTAGAGACAGCACCTGAAATACAGCAAATTTCAGAAGGGGCTGACAGGCAGCAAGTGAGGAAAACAGAACTGTGTGTTGTTGATACTGTTCTGGACAAAAATCACTCAACCACAGTGCAGCTTAATATTTGTTCTGTCACCCAGAGCAAGTTAAGTAGCGCAGTGCGATCTGCTTCCTATATGTCTGTTTTGTTTATGTAAGTGTTTTCTTGCTCATTTTCGTATTCTTTCCAGAGGGTAAATGCCCTTATTCTATTTAACAAGTAAGTTTGGTTAAATATAATCAGGAATGATATAACTGCTACTGGCAATTTATATGAAAAAATAACAAGAGTTTCAATCATCAGAATGCTTTCCACACTCTTGCCAGCCTCAGCAATGTAGATAACACTTTAAGAAGATTGGAAATGCTATATTTTTTCTTTTTCAAATATTGACTATCATTTTAAGGAAATGAAGTAACAGTGACTTAAAATTTCCAGCATTGAAATTAGATGATTTCAGCTCATTAAGCCACATTTGTGGATGACAAGCAAGTGTGGTTGATTTGGTTCAGCCTATTTTTTATATAAAAGTATAGTTGTGTCAGCTAACTTCAAGATCTTTTAGTGCCTAACTGGAAATTAATATCCTTAAACTTCCAATGAAATTCATAGAGAGAGAAAGGTTTCTTCAGATGACAATTCAGAGTGAAAATTTAACTTTGAATTGCACTCTTCCAGAGAACACCCTACTACTGCTTTTGATTCAATAGTGTGTCACTGGCTTTCTATCTTAATCACTTTAGGTAGGATATTTTCCTAGTGAGTGGTAGTTGTGCTTTTTATAAAAAGTACATTTAAACCTGATTTCATTTTCATCATAATTTTTGGAAATATTAATTAAATAGGCTAGGAATGTGCAAAAAGTTAAGTTAAATTCCCTCAAGAAAAAAATGGAACAAGGCCAAAGAGATATATATTTATATCCTATGTTAAATGTATTTGTCACCTTCTCTAAGCAAATCTTTGAAATAGTTTTGTGAGTTTCCTTGAATGTTACAGATTTATTCGAGTGCACAGTTTCCAAATTTCATATACTTTATTTAATTTCTATAGGTCTTTCAATAGCTAGTTTAATATTTAAAGCCATTTTCCCTTTTGAGAGAAGTTAGTGTACAGAGAGTACACATAGAAAGAAATTTCAGCTTGACACAGGACTTAAATAAACTTAATTCAAGTTTTGAGCATTTGGAATAAGCTTACTGGGAGAGGTAGAGAGAAAAACTGCTAGTGAAAATCAGTGGTTAATTTCTTAACCCCTGATTGCTTTCTACCAATCCAATTCTGCAGGAAAAAATGTGTAACAACAACAAAAAAGCAGCTGCCTAAAGATTCACTTCAGAGCTTTTTGAGTTTTCTGCCTTTTGCTTCCTTTGCAGTTGACAAAACCTCCTTACTGTTTCAATTACCCCAGGCCAGGGCACTCTCTTTCCATAGACCATTTCCTTCTAAATGCCTTTTGGCTTTTATTCAGGTCTCCATCCATCATGGCCTCATTTTGAAAAACTTTAAAGAAAGCTCTGATGAAAACTTTGGAGAAACAAGACAGCTTTCAGGCCAGCATGGAAAAAGGACAAATGGAGAAAAAGACTTTTGAGAGTCTACAATAACTTTATATTCAGTAGGAAGCTACGAATACTCAGGGACCAAGCTTATCTGGTCTGTCTTTCAACTGACAACAAAAAGATGGCTCAAAATCACTTTTGTGCTTTCATTTTTGATATTTTTCAGAAGCCATTGTGGCCTCCAGTAATAAAACATCCTTAAAGACTTCAGCCTCCAAGTCAAACTTCTAACTAGCCAGAGCAACGTGTTCTCACCATGATCCTGTTAAGTATTCTGGGGAATACTCGTTTGGTTTACTGTTTATCTGGCAGTTCTCATCTAGCCTGATGATTTTTTTTATTTTTTTTTTGCAGGGCCATACTGATGTGTTTTCATTGGCCATATAATATAAACTCTGCTCCAAAAGTACTGCTTCCTATTGTATTATATTGGCTTACAGTATCAGAGGCAGATGTTGGTTGAACTTATCCACCAATATTCCATTACATTTTGTTGCCATGCAAGAGATGGCAGCAGAGGGGAAGTCTGACCAAAATAAATTAGAGGCATTACTTTCAGAGCAACTTATGTAAATGCTCCAGTGAAATGAAGATTTTATTAGCAAAAACAATGAGAAGTAAATACCTTCAGGACTTAATAATTCATGAATTTCAGTTGTGCCTGTACCTGGATTTGTATTTGCTATTTTTAATTGCATTTTTTTCCTAAATGCATTTGAAGAAACCTGCAGCACAAAAAGAAAGGAAGTGAATTTCAGAATACTTTTACACTATGGAAACCCCTGGCTAGAGATTCCATATGAAGACTCGCTTGTGACATCTTTTCTACACTCTTTCTCATCTGAAGAATAACAAACACAGAGAAGAGAAACTGACTTTTAAATTGTATGGCTTATGTAAATAGTTTTTTACACTGAGTAAAGGAGGAGAAAGATCTGTGCAAACTCAATATCGTCATGGACACTATATTGTCCTATAGTTTTGGGATGATCTTTTTGGATGTGCATGTCCAAAGACGTCTTCATGGCTGCTACAAAGCTTTGAAGAGAAAGATCATTGAAACTATCCTATTTGCATTAGAGAACTTCAAGCTTACTTTTTTTTTTTTTTTTTTTTTTTTTTTCCAGTTTCATGAAAGTGTTTGTCATTACCACATGGACATATTTGCCTGATTAGTAAGATGACTGTAATTTTATGTAATTGAACCTTGGATTCATTGGAAAGATCAATGCACCAGAAATCTCACAGTAACAACATAGAAAACAAAGGATAATTCTTCCCTGGCAAATGGCAAGGAGTTACAATGACTGTTAGTGTCTGCCTTCAATGCTATGTAAAGGTATTGTAAGGACAGCAGGAGAAAAAAAAAAAAGGTCCAGAAAGTGTTCAGATAAAACCAAGTCTTATCTTTTCAGTTGCACAGAGAAAAACAATTTAACAATTGTGAAGCTTCTCTTCCCTCAAGGATCTTGCAGCCTGCTCACTCAAATCCTGCCCTCAGATGCTGTTCTGTTCTCCATTTATTCTCTCTAGTACCACTTAAAAACAGGTTAACGTGGACCAGGAAGCAACATGAGCTGAGAACACAAACCTTTTCTAGAAACTGCAGCTGAAAAAAAAAGTGAGGGAAGGGAGTTGGGGAACTCAAGTGTTGAAATGCTCTTGCAGCCTTTTATTCCACTCACACATAGCTGTATTCTGCACGTATGGGAACAGAAAACAAATTAATGGGCAGATCCTATCCTAGTGATTTTCTTTTTCCTAGTCCAGCTCAAAACTGGCCAAACATCCTTTTATATTTTATTATATTTTATTTTATTTTATTTTATTTTATTTTATTTTATTTTATTTCCTTAGTATTTTCATCTTTTGTTTTGTTTAGTTTTTGAAGAATGTTGGCTTGTTACTTAAACTAAACTCTTTTTTTTTTCTATAAAAATAACTAATTCCAATCTGTTTAATCTTGTTTAGTTTATTAATCAAATCATTTTGAAGACTTAAGTTAAAAACTGAAATCAAATATTATTTGCAGACATAAGCAAGTAGCTACAGCAAAAATAAACAAATGCACATGTAATGTAAAGTAAGTCCTGCAGCTATGAAGCTATACATGTTATAAAATTCCACTATGGGATAAAGTGAAAATCATAATATGAGAATAATAATGTATCAAGATTAATATTTTTTATGATAAGAAATGATTGAGTTGGAACTTTAAATAGGACTGGTTATTACAATACTGATTCTTATATTACTTGTCTGTTTTGGTGGAAGATGTTCTTTGAAGCCTTCCTTTTTGTATTTGTTTGATCTGACAGACTTGCAGAACTGGTCAAAACTCTCAAAGAGAGTCAGTATCATAATGTCTGTATTTCTCCAGCTACATTTTGATTGAAAGCCCTCATTATGCTCATTAACAAGGTATACTGCAGAATAACTTTAAAAATGTCTCCCTCAGAAAAGGTAAATTCAAGTTGCTAGTGGGAAAAATAAAGTACTGAGTTGTTACTGAGTAATTCATTTTTACTGGAGACATATGCTCTAGTTGTTGGAGTTACATACAGAATTTTCAGTGAAGTTTTCAAATGATACAACATTTGTGAAGTGGAAAATGATGAAAAGAATAAGATACTAATGCAGAGCAAGCTATAATTCCCACTGATAACCTAACTGCTCAGTAGCAGGCATGCAAGTGGAGTATATTCCATGCATGAGCCCATCCTCCCTCAGGGCAAAAGTTAGAACAGCATTATCTCTTCCTCCCTTCCTCCAGTACATCTGGTCTTAAGAATGACCTGGAGCACTTAATTAAATGGCCACAATTGAATACTGAAATGCACAGTGATATGCATTTCAAAACGAAGACCACACACTGTGCTTACAAAGTTGGAGTTCCTCTGTAGAAATACAGTTAGTTAAAAAGAGTTTTAATGGTCATTGTCAGTAGTCATATTATTGAAATTCATTTCAGAGTTGATTCAAGAAATGCACACCAAAAATGAACAAGCTAAAGAATGAACCTCACTAATTATAAGATTCTGCTTTTTTTTAACCTAACTTCTAAAAGTACCACAGTTCAAAATGAATATCAAAATAATCACATGAGAATAAAGAAAATTCAGGAAACATATCCAGAACTTGGAAAATCAAGCCCTTTGTCATAAAGAGTTGTCTTATAAAAGATGAAGTTGAAAGAAGGCTTTCTTTCTCTTCAGAAGTGCTTATATATCGTTGCATTCAGATAGTGTAATGCATAAAAGTTCTTTCTATTCAAAGACCAGTAACACATTAGAAAATATATTGCTTAAATAGGATTATGGTTTCATAGTAGTCTGACAGATGATGCAGAAATGCAACTTATCATTCAGAATTTTTGATGCAGTAGAACAGCTTTTTAATATGTGCAGAATTTAATTCAGCTTATCAGAAGAAATCTTCAGCCTGTTTGCACTGAGGGTCCAGGCTATATCTTTCAGGTGGTCTGTTGCACATTTCTGAGGCATTTAACAATATTCTTTTTGCTCTAAATGCTCTCATAAAACTTAGCTTGACATAACTGTAGCATTTATCAGTCAGTCTCATGCTTCAGAGCTTCATTTAGACGTTGATCAATCAGAAATTAACACTGGTTTAGCCTTCTGCAAGTTTGTTCCTTTACCATGAATTGCTGGATCTTTCTCCCTTCTGTAGCATTGTGTATTGGGTTGGGTTGTGTTTTTTTGGGTTTGTTTTTTTTGTTTTTTTTTTTGTTTTTTTTGGTTCGTTGGTCTTCATTTTCCAGATGAAGATAAGATGATAAACTGTGTGTTCTGAAAAGTATTAGAACTACTGTTCAGCTTGGATCAGAGTACAGTAAGTCTCTCTTCAGCCTTCTTTTTGGTAAGATATATGAATTCCGTTCCTTATATTCTGCAGCACAAGGTTCATTTTGGGAATGACTCTTTTCTTCTTCATTATATGGTAGGACTCACCGGCTGGATCATCTGAGTACCTGAGCAGGTTTCCTGCCATTGGGGAGGTTTTGGTTATCAATTGTCTAGTAGGTTGTTTTTTTTTCTGTTCTCACTGTCAGCATGTTTTGGATGGGTCTTTTTTTAGAATTCAGAATTTTTTTAATAATCAGACTAGATGTTTGTTAGAAGGAAATCAAATGACAAAGAATGACACAAAATGTACAGTGGTTAACTTCCAAGGTCTAAAGGTCTTGCTGAGAACATTTAGCTAATAACTATGTTTCAGTTAGGTGCACAGTCTACTTAACTCATATGGAAGTGATCTGTAGTCAGTGAATGTGCTCTCCAGAGAACAGTTCAGGCCACCTATGTTAGGAAGGAATTAATTATCTTCTAGTAATTGGTGATGGAATAAATTGATACTGTACAATTAGACTACACTCCTTACTTTCAGTTGACTAAAATTAGATGAACTGGATGCCAAACTTGATAAAAAAGCCTAATAATATGGTTTTTTTTCTAATTGAAATTTCATTAACTTAACATTTGTTTACAAGCAAGTGATAAATAGCCTAAATATCTTATTTGGACTACCTCGTTTGCTTTTCAAGAATTGCAGTGACTACAATCATATCATTTTATTACCAATTACCACATAATTTTGACCATATATATAACCATTACAGTAGCCATAGATATTAAATGTAAGAATAAAAATGTGTTTGGTAGGAAACATCATTACTCATAAATGTTGAAAGAATAATGCTTAAGATCAAAACACTAATAACAAATGCAGAAAGCGATTGTACAATGTCTATATTCAGTAAAAAAAAACCAAAACAATAATAGACTGTAAGACTGCAATCAAAATACAATTACACGTGCAATCTTTTTTTTTCTGAGGTGCACGGTTTTGAGTGATAAAATATGCTTTAATTCAAATCTTTTTATTTTCTTTAAAAACTTCCATTGCTTTAAAGAATACTAAAGAAATGGCATATATGACTTGTAGTCTACCTTTTGGGCAGAATTATTTTGTCCCAGTAATTGAAGCATAAACCCTTCAGCATTCACTGCTATCAGTTGGAAGACCTCAAATTTGGTTAGTGAAGGCATGTATGTTTACTCATTTGGGGGTTTATCATAAGATATTTTGCAGTGGAAGCAAACCACCAAAAATAGGGAGGTCCCATGCCTGGACTGTGATTCTTGTAGTACTGGCTGGCTGAGAAATCAGAGTAGAGTCCAAGTAATTTTGTTGTTCTGTTACAGATTTCATTTGGAATTATTAGGCATAAAATTTCAAGTAGCATTACAGAACAATTATGGAAGTTTAATGTTCATGTACTGCTCTCAGTAGTGTGGTCAGTCACTTAAAGAAATAAACCACATTTCAGAAGGAAGAGATATCTAATCCTAGCAGTAAAGTTTGTCTTTTTCTACATAAAGCTACATGGTATTGGGGGTGGAAGGAGGAAAGTTTAAATATTTCCTATTTTTGACACAATTCCTAGTTAACTTATGCAATTAGATTTCTCATTTTAAAATGGATAATTTTGTCATTTTTATATTTTAAGGTACTAAAATAATAGTTCAGTAAGCTAAGGATGTGCGTGAAAGTTGCTGTTGCTAAAGGAATTAATGTAGCTTTCACTTCCTTATAGTGATATACCATCTGTGAGCTGCCTGAACGTGATGTAAGATATCTCCTGCCAGAGAAGTTAATAATCCTCACAATATCAGACGAACTTCTGTCTGTTCCAAAACATTATGGTTTTGCTGCAGCTGCCTAATATTGTTTCGTTAACTCTCTTCTGCATTTTTGTACTAAGCATTTACTGTCAAATTGTCACTTCGATATAACAAACAAGGGGTAAACTGTGACTGTACAATATCACTGTTAACTATTGTTTTCAGGAACTGTAGAGTTATAGGTTGAGTATTCAGTTGAGCTTTCCCATCTTTTCAGCTCTCTCCCATTTATCAGAGTTAAAATATCTGTACTCCAACTCTAGGCTTGAACTTCCTGTTTAAAAAAAAAATGTGTAAAAGTAACTGCTAGGAAGGAAGAACTAACTTAGTGGATGTCAGAGGTCCCCTGACAGTGCTAAACTTTAATGGAGAATGAGCTGCCTGTATTTTTCCATGCTGAGAAGGCTACCTATTTTGTCTGCTCAGACTGACAGGTCTGAAAATGAATGATTTTTCCTCAGTTATGATGGATACCTTTTCTAGACATATTGTAGCATAATGGACAAATAACTTCTCTTAAAGACTTGTCATATAATTTGAAGGGGAAAAAAAATTGTGCCCCTGAGACAGACATTTCTATCTATATCCCCTGGGAATAATGAGACCTTAGAACAGAGTCTAAGGCTAAGAGTTGGTTCAAAATACCGTGATGTGATGTGCCCTTATCTTCTTTTACAGATAAGACAGGCAGACTTTCTTGCACAGAAAATCAAAGAGCAGGCTGTAAAATCACAGGAAATACTAATAAAAAAAAACCTACAAATGAAATTTCTCCTTTCCTTTGAAAAATATGTCTTCCACAAATTCTTTTTTTTTCCTCTGCTTTCTCCTTGAGGACCAATACTTACATAAGCTGTACTGACCATAGCTGAATCCCATCTGAATACTGAAAATCTAAACCTTCAAATTTAGTTTCCAATATTCGTGTCATTAGTAAGCCACCTTGAAAAGACAACCATTTGCTTAGTAAGAATAAGAACAGTGAATAGGAGATCACTGAATCCCTTACACTATCAAACATAAAAGAGGGATACTGAGGACAAAGAGTGCTTTGTTGATCTACCCCCTTCTCTCACGCCCTTATAAAGTCCTTGGGCTTGTCTTCTAAGCAGCTGATACAGATGTTGTGATCCTTAAAGTATTTGTGAAGACAAGGTGGTGCAAGGTCTGGGACCACCCCTTTTCTACCCCTGCCTCCTATGGCCTTCTGAGTTCCATAGGGTGATGTGCATTCATACTACAGTGACCCTACAGCCACGAGGCCATTCACTCATGCCTCACAAAGTATTATCTGTGTACTCTCTGGCCCTGACATACAAGCTGGGAGAAAACTCCAGCTCAACTGAAAAAGATGGGCTATATACCTGTGAGAATTTTCCAGGTTTAGGAGGAATCTGCCCCAGGCCACTGGGTGAGATCTGAGCAGCAGGGACAAAGACATTTCCTGTAAGATAAGGAGCTGAAGGGCCACACTTCACACACACAAGAGAAGCTTTGGATGTTGCTTGAACTGTTCCTGAAGAAAATTCTGGCACAAACAGGAAATGTGAGCAGTTAGGGTAGGGATAGTGTAGACCTGTAGATTTGGAATAATTAGTAATGTCATGATTGTATTTGGGAAATGTGTTCACCTTAGGCCAGAGAACATCATTATAACTCTGTAAAACAGCAGTACTTTTAAATTTCCTTCAGCTACAACTGATTAGTCTCCTATTATTATCACAAGAGGTTGGCTGGTTGCTATAGAAGTTTCTGTGTTGGTATCAAATCTGTTTTTTCCTTCAGGTCATGTCAATCAGTGCCAAAGAGAAAGAGGAGGCTGACTGACTGATCAATGAATATGCATGGGTCCAAACAGTAAAGGAGCTCCTGTTGGGCTCGGAGATACTGTTCTTCTCATCTCTTACAAGACTTGTTGCTGCATGCTGAAAGTCCCACTGAGGAAGGATGGGACAGTTACCATTGGATGTGTTTAAAATGCTGCAGTCCTAAATACTTTGATGCTTTCCAAAGAGAATAGACAAACTTAGTAAATTGTTTAAAGAATGCTAGAAACAGACTAAGAAAAGTTATCAAAGAGAAATTAAAAGAAATACACACATATATAAAGATCGGCATTTGTCAAATACTATTCCATACATCAAATATTAATCATAACAAAGGATGTAGCTTGTTTAAAATCTGCATATTAATACACAGAGAATATTATACTATAAAATGAGTAATTGTTTGGATATATGATACTTGTGCGTGACAATCCATCACTATCCTTATTTGCTTTACAAATTGCTATGTGGAACTGATTAATTGGTGTTTTGTTCATTAACAAGCAAGTCCTAGTTATTTCTAACATTCTCAAGGTTTCAGATTTGCTTATGAACACATCCTCGTATTTTCAGAATGCAATAAGATTGCTGTTTGATGTTTTGCTCTCTGGCAGTAACAGTCACCCTTTGTGGGCTGTGGATAGAGAGGTGTCTGCAGCTAAGTGAAGTGAAAGGTCAGCATTTCTATACAGACCAGCACAAAGTTTTGAATCATTATTCAGTTGGCAAGTACATTGCAGTATCCTCAAGAAAAGTCAGCTAAAATCACAGGAAGACATTTTAAAATGTGAAAAGATCATACATCAAGAGTTTTTGTTGTTTGTTTTTGTTGGTGGTGGAGGTTTTCCTTTTAAATGACATTTCTTTTAGAAAGTTGCTTAAAATTAAATACTAGTCTTTAAGGTTAAAATATACAGCTAAAAACAAAGTTTCATTTGACTCAAAATCATACCTGATGTTTGTTCTAAGCAAAATAGAAAATGATTGACCTAGAATTGATTTTTAAAAATGTAGACTCTCAGCAAGATAAAAACTAATAACATTTTTTTTTCACAGATCCAGCGAAGTACTTCTTAATATTATGTATTAAAATACAAGCTGTATGACAGATTGTATTACAAAATCCTCATTGCTATTTATGAGGAAAAATACTGTTTACAGACCCAAACCATTTAACGTGTCATTTCACTGCAGCATATATGATTGTTATTTATTGGAAAAAATGTCTCTGATGAACAGATGTTAATAAAATACATTAGTCCATTTTGTTTTAAGTATAGAGCAGCCTTACAGGGTGAGCTAATAATTTGTGTAAGACATGAGTGATCATATCACAAATGCTATATTCTGTTTGATTTGACTCGCAAGCTTTTACAGCTTTTCACAGGAAAAAGAAGAGGAAAATAATTAAATATTATAGTGCATGCTTCTCTCATTATTTGGTCATCTTGTCTCTTAATTCAATGAAATCAAGAAAAATTGATTGTGAATGGATTAGACAGAACATATTCAAGCCATGGTTACCTATGATGTATAAATCCTTTAATTTATATATATTCTTAGGGTATATTTTCTACTGGATTAGCTGAGATGCAGGAAAGATAAGGCCAGAAATTTCAAATTTTGCTGCCTAGTTGCAGAAACTAAGACTGGGGATGAGTACGTGGATCACTGGAAGTACATGGTAATAGTGGAACTCAAGTACTTCATTTAAAAGCTATTTGAAGGCTTATAAAACTTAGTACTGTGTCTTCAGAAAAGGATACACTGAGAATTAAAGTTCCTAAATTTCAGCTTTTATTGTTGCTTCTTAAATTACAGTGGAATTGCAGTCCACAAATTAAATCGTTGACCACAGCCCTCATTAAAAGTCAATACTTATGTAAATTACTGTATTTGAGGATCTGAGAAAATGAAGCATTTCTCTATATGCAGAAAAATAAATGACTATTTCTATGGCATAAACATCAATATTTTAAGAGCACCACTGAGGCAAAATACCTCAGTTATAACTTCAATGTCTTATTGTTTGCAAATCCATGAAAACAAATACAATTTTCTTCTATTTTTCATTATAAAGCTGAAAAAGAGATTCTTATAAAAGTAAACATGAATTTTGAGCTTAAATAAATATTTACACAATAAATTCTTCTGAGCTTTTCGTAGCTATAATAATTTAAAAATGCAAACCAATTCTGATGGAGGACAAAAAAACAACTGAATGTGGTTGCTTTGGTAACAAATTGTCCTTCTCTGTGTGTGTAGGCATCCATGAATATGAGACAGATATCTCTATATAGCTCATAGCTAGCTGCATATTTGTACATGTCCATTTACATGTGCATCATTTCCTCTCTCACATTCCTTTACATATTACCCATGGATATATCCCCCATTTTTCCTTTAAACTTTATTAATCATCTTTGTAAATGGAATACTTTCCTTGAGTGACATTTTTATGTTAAAATTATACTATATTTGATTTGAAAAGCAACCTAATTAAGGTAGGCTTCCTGTAAGCTATTTAAGTCTTACCTCCCAGTGGAATCACAAAACATTTAGAAAAATAATGAATTGCATCTTATATAATCCTTATTGCTACTTTTTAAAATGAATAGTATATTCAGTTTGGGTTGAAATAACATATCCCTAAGGTACAATTCGTTTCCACAAATTGGATTGGTCCCTCACATACAAGATTATTAAGCATGAAGAAGAAAGTTATTGGGTTCTCTGTGCCCCCTAGGAACAGTATATTTTCCTTTGCATCTAAGCTTTAAATGTATCCTGATTCAAGACAAAGCTAGTAAACAGTTAAAAGAATGATGCAGTTTCTTGGGCTTACATATTAATTTTCTTTTTACAAAAAAATCTGTTTTGTTTTGAATTAGCCAAAGTTCATGACTGATAATGTATAGATAAAAGTAAAATCCAAAGAGCAAAGATGCTATGTGTGATTCAGTATTTTTTAGGTATTGGATGTAGTTTTAATCTTCTTTCTGTGTTTTTTTTTCCATCTTTTAGTTGATTAAAAAACTGTATTTGATTTGCTCTTTCAGAGAATGGTTTAGTTATTATTTCTAGAAAAAAAAAAAAGACTATATCAGTAGTATGATGTGAGGTGAAACATGTTCAACATAGAGTTACCATTAAATAATTGGAAATTAGATAGATCCTCTGGAAAATTATTGAATATGTTAAGTGATTAATAATGGAAAATTATTTGTAATTGGCAGAACAAAAAGATTTTTCTGAAAATCATTTCCTAAGTCACTCATTCAGTTCTCAGTGTGTTCCCTTTACAATTACAGTAAATAATCGTTTATCATTTTACATGAAGATAGAGGTATACCTTTGTTCCAGTGTACTTTAATAGGGTAAAAAAACAAATATTACTGCTAAGAACAACTCCGCTACAAGTTAAACCTTAAAAACACAACTGTATTTAGTATTGACAGTGAAACTAATACGTTCAAAAGCAGATCATGCAGTATCCCCTGTCATCTCTGACAATTCTGTTGAAGAATGTTTATAGTTGGTGTAGTGAAAAGACAACATAGTGTTTTTTAAGTGGGTGGTAACTATATCTAAAAGCCTCCTTGAATTGAATCTATAGAAGTAAATAGTTTTGAAACTAACATGAATATGAAAGTAGTATTTCCTTAACTAAAAAAATCTGGAAATCTTCAGATCTTATTGTAAAATTTCTGTCTTTCTAGTTTTCCCAAGTTATATCAGTTTGTATTTTGCTACTGCTTGAACTGAATTTGGGTAGCAAACTGAGCGTCTAGTCATCTAGTTTTCTCAGTACTCTAAGTAGGTTGTCCCAGTCTTTTTTTTCACCTACACAGAATTTTAAAATCCACTGTTCTTGCCTTACTTAAAACTAGCTTGAATGACCAAGTAGTATGAGCTGGGATGATCTAGCATATCTTTGATCTTATTTTGTTGTTGCCTTCCAAGACAGGAAGAAGAGATTTTAAAAGATAAATGAGGTAAAGCTACTATTATAACCTCACTAAATAATTTTATTATCCTAATAGATGAGTTGCAATAGATGTTCATGTTAGTCTTGATTTCTTTTCTTTTCTGAAACAAATTATGTTCCTCTAAGGGAAAGTATAAACTTACTAAACTTTCTTCAAGTAAAAGATATGTTGAAAGATAGAGAGCTAAAAATGATTTAGGAGCCCAAGGCTCAACTGGTTGCTCTTTTATCTGCTTTGTAGACTTTGAATGAGTCAGTTGGAAGGATGGATTACTCTAAAAAAGGTGAAAGTGTGAAGAGATCAAGCTCCCAAAGTTGCCAAGAGAAATGAACTCATCTAGCTAGTGTTTTGCAGAAGAAAACTTACAGTAGTAGTGTAGTTCTTCAACTGACAAACAGCAGAAGAGGAATGAGAATATTAAATAATAATAATAATATTTTGAGGAAAAATACCATCTCCATGATAGATACAATCATTATTACCTCCTGGTCCGACTTTATGTATTTCCCTATTTCATACATACTAATATATTTAAATAGGTACTTTGTGTCTATTTATATATTAAACTCAGCCGAGTATATATGCACATATAAAATATACAGCAGGATGAATTTTACCTATTCCTGTGTGTGAACAAAGATTTGCTTTGCAGAAAAGTTTACACTGTTTTATTGGACAAGGAACAGTAGATTTTGGTTTCAAAAAGGCACATTTGATTAAAAAGATAAAAACAACTCAATGTTCTCTGGAAACTTGTAGCATTCAACCCAACCACAGCTGGCATTAATTTAAGGTATCTCAGCTTTACGTCTGACTTCATGCTTCTGAGGGAAGCATGGAGGGTCTGCTGTTGTGAAGGTTTCTTGGTCCTCAGGGTTCCCAGGAAACCTAAGGTGCAGTAGATCAGCAGTGTTGTAAGGCAAGTACTGCTGCATGAGCATTTTCTGAAATATTGCAATAAGGCTGCTGCAAACTTTATGTGCTTCTGACTCAGTGAGAAGTAGAAACTATATCCACAACAGAATGTGGGATTTGCAGCTTGATGTTTTTTCATGTGGAAGCTGGAAGTAGGTATATTCAGAAAGCTTATTCCTTTACAAGAGAGCTTCAGGAACCAGTGCAACCCCTTTAAATTCTTATTATTTCTCTAAGTCTGAAGTAGTTACTGAGCTATAGTACTGCCATCCTAATGCTATTGAAAGTTGTTCTGCTCTAGATGAGGCTAACTAGGTTATAGATCGAGAGTTCATTTTTCTAAAACAAGGATCTTGAATGATTGCTACTTGTTGTCTGGTATGCATGAGCTCATCTCACTCTTTCGGTTTGGCTTGCTTTTGATAAGAAAGCTGTTAGCATCATTTTGCTGGTCTATTTGAATTTTCATGATGTGGACTTCCCTTCTAGGCATACTTTTTGCAGGACAAGGGAAAATGGTTTTAAGTTGAGGAAGGGGAGATTTAGGTTGGATGTCAGGGGGAAATTCTTCACAGAGAGAGTGGTGAGGAGCTGGAACAGCTGCCCAGAGAGGTTGTGTGTGCCCCGTCCCTGGAAGTGTTCAAGGCCAGACTGGATGGGACCCTGGGCAGCCTGGTCTAGCATTAAATGGGGAGATTGGTGGCCCTGCATGTGGCAGGGGGGTTGGAGATTCATGATCCTTGAGGTCCCTTCCAACCCTGGCAATTCTGTGATTCTTGTGAGTTATCTCACTTGCAAATTTGTTGGTTTAGATTTGGGGCATTGAGTTAAGCAAGTAGTCTTATTCCTAAACATGTGGTGATGGTACAAAGTCACTTGCAATTTTATTTGAAGTTCAAGTCTTTGCTTTAATAATGTTTTGTTGTTTTTTGACTGGGTCAATTCATCTATGGTAGGTGCCTGTTTTTCACTGTTATAGCAGAAATGCTAAGTCATGGCCTGAAACAGTGATTGAATGAGCATCTGGTGGGAAGGCAGAGCAAACCCAGTAGAGTAATTGGAAGGCATGGAACCAGTATTCCCCCCCTCCCAGACTTCATTTAAGGGTTAGCAGTGGAGATGAGAGTCCCCCAGTTGTGGGAGGTCACTGCCTACTGAAGGTCTTCGTGATGTAAGCAGTTTTTCCTTTCTTTGTTTCTGTATCTATGGCTGCAGCATTTGGGACTGTTCTCATTTGCTGTAGCCTAGGATTGTGCTACTCTGCTATTATTGTTATACTTTCCATCACTTTTTATAGCATTAAGTTGTCATTAGCTGTTAATTCAACTTCTGTATTGTTGTGTTGTTCCTGCATCTCGGTGCTGTAAAATTGCTGGTCATATCAACCAAGATCTGGGATAGTGGGATGTGCAAAGACAATGTCCTTGGTATTGTTTGAGAAACATTGTAAAACCACAAATAAAGTTTGGGAAGGGGAGGATCCTGGTTCCACACCTTCTAATTACTCAGGTAGGGATCAGAAGGGAAGAAAAATAAGCAGAAATATTTTTTTTTCAGTGAAGCCTTAGAGAAAGTGGAGTGGGGAAGCAAAGAACATAATGATGGGGGAAGACAAATGATTTTTGGTCCCTGAATCCTAACTATCAAAATATGAAAAACAAAATGAAACCAGAGTACTGGCTCTGCATGCTAGCCACTCTTATCTGGTTGGTGATAATGAGAAACGATTCTGGTCTTCAGTTTGATTTGAAGACTAATAATTATCACTTGCCATATGACTGTCATGAGATCTGGGCATGCAACTGGGTTAACTGGTATTATATTTATTGAAGTAGATATTATATGTGCCTTTCTGAAGCTTTTCAGTTGGTTTGCGTAATAACTTAATACTATTGCTAGCTCTGTCTTTGTTTCCTTTGAATGGATGTTAATGGTTGTGCTCTTTAATATAAACCTAGAACTCTAAAGAGAGTCTGCATTTCATTTTGTCTTAGTAGTTTATGAATTTCCCCTTGGTTTACACTGAGGCCAGCAGAACTTATCCATTCAATGGCATTTTATTATTTTTCACCCTTTGTGCAGATGGCAAATTAAGCATGTGTGTGTATATATATATGTGTGTGTGTGTGTATATGTTATATATATGAATATAAAAAATATAACAATATTCCAAATCAGAATCTGAACCATCGTAACAAGGATTTTGTGTACTCTGTCTTACCTTGGCCTTTGGAGAGCTTGAATCAATGCGCACAAAGGCTCAGCATAGAAACGTGTTCACCTGCTGTAATGAATAGTAACCTGAATTTATAGAAATTATAGGGTCCTGGAAATCCGGAGCTGGTGTTTTCTTTAACCAGTTCCACAAATAATCAAGGAATCTAATTAATTTAAATCAGTACTGTAGAGAAGAAAACTCATTCATAAATTGGTTTTGGTTAATAGTATCCTTTATATTTGTCAGCATATTCTTTTGACTTGGTATTTGCAATGTGGGGGAAGAATTATCTGATTTTTTGCAGCTCTCAAGCTTTTGAAATGATCTGGAGCAGGAGTAAAAAGAAAATGCGGAAGAAAGGTATTAGATAAAAGTATACCCACGGTTCAGCTGTTGTTATGTTCTGGGCATGTGCCAACTGAACTGAAATAGCATGTTGCTTTCCTGAAAAGATGAGGTTTTGAAACATCTAAGAACTAGATGTTACAAGAGGCATTAGTTCTTTATTTTCACTTTGTCCTTGGGTGAAGTTGAATGTCATTTGTGCAGGTCTGGGGTGTTGTTTTCTTCTCCTCTACCAATAGATCCTAAGTATGGATATGTTTATAAATTTGCAAAACCCTTTCAAAGGAAGTTATACACATGTTAAGAAAAACCCTTTCTTAAAGGAAAGATGATACTACACAATTCACGATGTAATACTTAAAAAAAAAGTCTGTTTGTTTTGTTTTAAAGTGTTATGACATGCAGTGTTATGGGAATGAATGAACCTGAGAGCCCTGTTTACTGTCATTTAAAGAAAGCTGCTGCCTGTGGCTCACTGTGAAGTTTTATGTCGCTCTTCCTCGCTATTTTTCTTTCTATTTCTGTCCCTAATGATTTCTGCAGGAAACCTGATAGATAAGTGCAAAGACGTTTTTCTGTTATTTTATCCATGTGTCTCACATACTCTTGTTGTTTGAGCTTGTCTTGCTCACCACTGCTGCTGTCATAAAATCTCAATAGCCCCTTATACTTCAGGTATGTCTCTAGCCTTGAGGATTCATTCTGTCCGTTTAGACCAGGTTTATCACAATACAGTGAGCATTTCCTAATTACTACTTAGGAAAACCAGATATGTTGCAGCTCTGTATTTTACGTTGGTTCTATCAGTAACACAATATATTAAAAATCCAGCCAAGCCATATGCTGCTTCTGCACATTGTACTTTGTAAGAAAGATAATGCATGTACATATTCAGTAATGATGACTCTCTAAGATGAATAAATGGCTCGCTTTTGTTGTGTGATGTCTGGGGTTGTTTTTCCTTTCCTTCTGTATTATGTCCAAGGCTCCAGTGGCTTTGTATTTTAAAGACAGTTGCTAATGGCATAATGCTTTTCTTTTAGTTAATAAATATACTGAAGAGAATGTATAAAGCAATAAAGTATAGATTGGTTAAAGCATGTGATCACCTCCAGAAGTGACTCTGGGTAGCAAAATAACTATCACAGACTCTAAAGCACTAGAAAATGATGAACTTTGGCTTCTTTTTTATCTGAAAAGTCTTCTGCTATTGATGTAGTTATGTACTTATCTTTTTGCTTATTTGGACATTCGATATTTAAAACTGAAAATGCTCCAATAATTTTGTAAAGTAGAGGCTTTAAGTCAGAAGTGCACGGTAGAAAAGTCTGTCAGCCAGGCAGCTTTTGTTTTCTTTGTTATCAAGTAGGTGGAATAATGCAAAGCTAACGCAGGTACCAATGCTAATGTAAACAAACTTGTCTTAAGAACCAACAGTTGTGCTATAAACTCCTGGAGCAATAAACAACCTCATTTATCATTATTATTTAACAGCTTAAAAATTTTGCTGACTTAATTTAAGAAATTGCAAATTGATGATGTATTTCACGTGATTTCTACAGTTGTTACATGAATTATCACTCTTATACACAATGATCATATGAGTTCACCAAGACCAGTAGTGAATCAAACTTGTGTTCTTGTTTCATAAAAAGGAACAATCAGTCTTGCTCTGGCTGAGAAGTTGAAATTTGCATCTGCAAACTTTCACTGTCAGACTTTTCTTCTAGTTTGCATATTTATTTATTTTTAAACCTATTTTGAAAGCTCAGCACTCTGCTTTGTTGGCTATAGACTGAAACGTGCCTGTATTACTGAGGTGCAAGTAGCAGACTGAACAAGCACTGTGCCTGAGAAATGTGAACAAGGATGATTCCTTAGGCAAGTGTAGCACCTAATTCCCCACTGCCCCAGCTCCTATCTCGGGCTAGCTACTGCTACATGAAACATCTGAATGTCACTTTCCTATTGTGGTTTCCAACAAATTCTATTGTTGTGAAAATGAAATCACTGTGTCATTATGGTGATCCAAGCTTTAAGATTATTAATTTACCACAGAAAAATTTAAAGATGCAACTTCTTGCCTAAATCTTCCTTTCTCATATGTTCATTGCAGTACTGATTCAAGTAATTAGATAGTATCTTACTGAATTTTTGTCACAAAGTAAGCATTTTCCTAGAACATGCCAGCAAGAGATTTGATTTGCCTTCTGCAGGCTAAAACAGAACAGAGGTGGTCAATGATTTTTTGACATTGTTAGTCCTAAATTGTGATCAATGCTCACAAAATCGGGCTGCTTTCTCCAGTTCTTTAGTTTTGGTCCAGAAAACCTGATACTTTGCAGCAGTTGGTGACTGTATGATACAGTGACTTCCAGAGAAGCTGGCATTGTCACAGCTGTGGTAAGACAATGACAACTTTTCTGTTAAGCTGTACTCTGTTATAATTGATGGAAAGCTTCTAGAAAATAGAAGCTGTGCATATTAAATGCACTTTTCCTTCTCTTTACCTTTCTTCTTGACCAGGAGTAAATCTGCTTTACTAAATGATTCACAGATTATAAAAACAGCATTTGATAACTCCATGAGTCTCATTTTGTCATCAAATAAAAAGTTAAACATATGATTAAATAAACACAATGAGCAATTGTATTTTTTTCTTCTTAAAGTTCAAAGGTGAAAGGGAAATTGTGGGATGCATATTAAATGTCGCTTTTTTTTTTTTTTAATGCCACATATGAGATTGGATAATTGAAGCTATCAGATGCTTAATTTCCTGTAGAATCTGACATCTTACGGCATGCCATTCCAAGGGTACCTCTGCAAAGTAACTTCCTGGTATGATATGGCCATGTTTGAACAGTTTTCATCTCTTTTCTGTGTTTTAAGTTTTATTGGATGCCCTTTCCTGTGTATTTGAAGTAAATGTTCAAAACCCATGCACTAACTATAAAAGCTAGGGACTTGGAAATCTCTTCAGAACACTGCTGAGCTCAAAGCACTGCAGTCCTGTTATGTCTGAGGATGTCCAGCTGTTGCTTGGTACAATTCAAAATGTGATCTCATGGAATCCACTTGGATAGGTTACATTGCATAGGGTACAGGGTCTGTGCCTCCACTGCCAAAAAAAGAAAGTCCATGTGTACTAGGGAAGTGAAGTAACTATAGAATACAAAAAAAATCTGATTTTGTCATTTGCCTGTTTTTTTTAAAACAATTGTCAATTATCCTGACCACTCATTACTTTTTATTCTCTACAATATTTAGTATTTTTTGTGTTGTAGTTGAGCTTAGTTGTTAAAACTATCAACTTCCTGGTTGTGTTATATAATCTCATATATTCAGGTGATTCTATATCACAATTCTTATCTTGTATGTAGTCAAGAAGTGTGTGTATGTCAATGGTTTGCAGGCTGATTTGGCCCGGTTCCATGACTAGTGGGGCAGAGGGATTTCGCAAAATCTGTGCCTACATAAAAAGTGAACAGGGGTCCCCAAAATAATTAAAAACACCTGCAACGATCTGAGGAGAAACAAACTAATTTACTAAATATATTATTGGAATGCAAGATAACACACTATAGTACAATATAATTAAAATTGAAGCTAATAATTTAAATATAACAAGAGAGAGAATGTCTGAAAGGTAGATAGCCTCACCACAATGATAAGGTGAGATGCTCGGTTCAGTTGAGCAGCAGGGAGGCAGGAGAAGAGCCGACGAAGAAGAGTGTATCAGGTGACCTTGCCAGGAGTTATCTCCTCACTATGACCACGAAGTCCCATGGGGAATGTAGTTCTTCACTTCTGGGCAGGTACCCAGAACTTGAACATTAACAGTTAAACTCCCAGTGCCCCACATGATGTTATGATGTGGAATACCAAAAACCAAAAATCACAAAACCATGACAGTGTATACGTAAACAGCTATCACATAATATCACTCTTTCATAGAGCTTCCTGGGTGTAGTACAAAGATGAGAGATATGTACAGTCATGAAGAACTTTAGGGCAGACCTCAGACTGCTGACTGCAAATGTATTAAATCTGATTTCTGCAGGGCGTTCAAGAAGTAGCATTTGGATTGAACATAGTTCCAGGTACTCAGATGCAAATCTGTTTGTATCTTGTGCAGAGCGAATGCCCACTGTAAATAGTAACTGATAGTCATGGGGAACTTGTATTATGCATTTGGAATGATGCAGGCAAACTCTACCGTGTCTGGAGAGGTATAGCATTCATAGAGTAAAGTGGTGGAATTGATCTGTGGCCTATTTCTATCAAGCAGAAATAAGTGAAGTCTTAATTTACTTCTTAGAAAACTGTATATTGCCATTTATTAATAGAGATTGCAAGGTAGCAGAGCAATTTCCAGTAGGCTCATGGCATTATACTTGCCATCCTGTTGTGCATTCCAACTTTAAGTTTTTTTGAAAGATGACTTTCAGATATTGAAGACATACTTGCTTATCTGGAAATGCCAGTATTTGTCCTATTGCAGGTCCTACTTCAATCCATTATATTCATATGATGAAATGACTGGTCTGATGAACAAACATAAGAAGGGAACAGAGTAGTCATGAGACAAAGTACATGTGTTATGAATGTCATTAAGAACAGATTCTCTTGATTTTCTTAAGAAATGAAACAAAAACTATAACAGCATTATTGTGAGGGTAAATTATGAAGATAATGCATCTTCATTCTTCACAATCTAAAAGAGCTCCAGTGAAAGAAACAAAATCCAAACAACTTAAATGAAAATCAAAATGTTATTGCAAATCATGAGACTGTGAAGGAAAAAAATTACTACAGAGGTAAACAATAACCAGACTGTTATTGTTTGTGCTGTAAGAGCTTTCTCTAATTTCTTGGGCTAACAAACAATCCCATTTAATTACAGAAGCATTCTTCTTGATTAGAATTGGCTAGTCCTTGCTTGTATCTTACTGTATTTTGTGAATAGATGAGCTAAGTGTTCTTGATCATGTGACACTCTTGGCTGAAAGTTGCTACATATTTGAATTAGCACCATTCCAAGCTATATAACATCGCTTTGGCTGAATCCAAGCTTAGTGTTTTTTCACAATTTGAAAAGGGATAAAAAGGGGCGGGGGTGATTTTAATGTTATAACAGACTTCCTCTGGCAAGCAGTTCCAAGTCTGCTTATGTCTGAACTTGGTTAAAGAGTAAGAAATTATCAATTGATCAGTAATGCTGTAGGACTACAAGAGTTTTCCTGAAGCTAGGCACTTTCTAAGGAAAGCTGTTTAGATGCTTTCCCACTGAAAGTGTATTTTCTTTGGGAAAGTCAAAGAATTCATTTGGAACCAATCAACACATCAGTTATGTTTATATTTTGATTGTGAAAGATTGTTCAGGCTCAGAATATTCTCAGTGCCCTAGAAGGAATAACTGAAGAAATATGGGTTTTCTGCCTTGTCATCTGGATGGGATGACATTGTATTTTTGGGTCTCTTGCTGCTCACAGTGAGATCCTGGCGGTGTCAAGCAGTTTGCTTGACAGTAGGGTGTTGCATTTTATCAAGAAAACAATAGCAGTTAGCTGGCAGCTGTAATTATTTCTTCCTAAATATATTTTTTTTCTTAAAATAAATAAAATTAATGTGTATTTAGAAAGTGTGATGAGAAGAATATTTTCTGTACTTTAAAATAAAAAGAATAGATGCCATGGCACAAGATTATTTTCTCCTTTTAGAAGTATTCCTCTCAGATGAAAAAGGAAAAATAGCTGAAGAAGCAATCTGCAAAGCAGATGAACAATTCACCTGAAAATTCCAGTTTCAATTATAACAGTGGGATATGAAAGGGAAAGAGGAGTCATTTAATAATATTTCAGTTTTCTAGCTCTGCTGATTAGAATGATGTTTAATACATTGTGTTAATTTATTTTATACCTTCATTTAATAAAAAAAACTTTATACTTAATGCTAGTTCTAGAATTACATTTGTAAGATCTGTGGCAGCCTGGCTCTGTTTTACCACTGTATTTTAAGTTCCTAGACTTTGACTAACTTCCAGAACTTCTTGCACTGTTAGTAGAAATAAGTATATTTAAAAAAAAAAAATGAATTTCAACTGTAGGGAAGTCCTTCAAGATTCTTGAAGGAGAAGGGTACAAACTCATGCTAATGCAATTTTATTTGTTTCTGTGCCCTGAAGCTTGATGCACTAATCAACAGCATACATTTAGTTCGAGTCATTTTTATATTCCTGTAGGGTGTTTAGTGACTACACTAAATGCAATGATAGAATTCCAAAAACCTTGGTCTTTGAGAGAGAGAAAGAGAGAGAATAAATAAAAAGAACAGACATTGGAACTTGAATTTCACTGAAAAACATGTTAATAAGTCTCTCCTCTTTCCAAGTGCCTGTTTTCTGCTGATGACATACTCAAATGTTCATCATATAGCTTACTGTGAATTAGAATCATGTTGTCACTTATTCATTCTTGAAACAACTGTCACAATTTTACCTGTTTGAGCATTGATTGGGTTGACAGCAGTGATATAACACAGAAGCTGAGAAATGTAAGTGAAGAGCCAGGCTAAATGGGTCAGTAGAATTCAGATACTGCTGAGAACTGTCTGGAGCCTTACAGGTATCAATGGAGATGTTATTACTGCCTTGTAACTTTAGTGAAATTAGCATCTGGATTTTGAATAGTCAGTGTCTGCTTTTAATACAACAGGGATTTACGCCCTTCAGATTTTTTCCTCAATGTTTTATGCCACTCTTAAGATCAAAATGCTCACCAAGAGGTGTATTGTAAGAATGAAAAGCTGACTATGTATTACCTTCGTGCTTTTATTTCTAGACCCTAACAGAAAAGAAAATAGTAGTTAAGACCATGGGGATTTGAGTCAGGTGGAATGTTAGTGTCTAGAAAAAAGAAAATATTTTGTTCTCTCTGTCATTTGGGAAAAAAAAATCTAAGGAAAGTGCCTTCAGGCTAGAACATCATATTCTTTTTGGTCTCAAACAAGAAGAAAATGAAAAATAGTGAATATAAAAATAAGAGAATAAAAATACTGTGTCTACCAAGCTCTTGTTTTAATTAGTGATGTGTACTCTCCTAGCAAACTATAGCAAATGCATACAGCAAGAAAATCCAAAAATGGTGCAGATGCATTTTGTATGTATGTATACCACAGGATTATAAGATGTCTAATACAAAGATGCTTACAATATATTTAAAAATTAAGAGATCAAATATTATGCTTGTCCAGCTTAGCCTTTAGTCCTATACCTTTCCAAGATCTTGTCTCACAAGGTTAGTTGCCCTAGTTGTGAGTGACTCTCACCACTAGGCATTTTGCAGAGGATAAACCCAGGAAACAGCGCATCAGTTGTACAGGATCTTAACTAGCAAAATACCTCAGCTCCTTGTTAGGGACTGATGTTTACTTCTTGCTGAATGTAGTCGTTTTCGTGTGTTATTTACAAAATTATCATAGTCTTCTGCCTAAAAGGGCATCATCTTAATCATTGATTCCAGTGAATTTTTAAGAACCTTAATGAGCTTTTTAAGTAGTGCCATTTCATTGTTCTCCTTTATTCACCTAAACATGTACTTTACTTGCTTTCAGGCTGCTTGAGAATTAACTATTGCTTTTGCAGAATTTATTTCTGACTATTTTAAAGTAATTTCCTGTGAACAAACAGTAGAAATAAAGATTATATCCTTGTCCCAGGACACAATTTTTTTCTTTGTCGGATGCTTTCATTTGACTTAACACCCCCTGAAGTTTTAATACATTTTGACAATTGTTCTAATTCCAATCTGGGGAGGGGGGCGATGACATTATTTGACATTATTTCACTGTGACTGACAGTTGAAACTTTGCAGTTCATTGCAGAGCTGCAGGTAATTAGTCAGTCATTACTGCATGCTCAGAACTTAGTACTATTTTCTGAGCTACCCAGTCACAAGGGCATGACAATAATGTGTCACTTGCCAATGAGTGCAAAATGAAAGCTTTTTGTTTAGCATGGTATAAGGAAAAAATGAACCTTTACAATAAGCTTTGTGTTTTAATTCTGGATGATCTCTGAAACTGCTATCAAACTGTGCTTTGACCACAGTGGGAGAGCATTTGATTAACTACCAACAAGAAAGAATGCAGTGAACAATGAAACATCAAAGATGACAGCTTTCTGACAGTGTTTATTGAGCAGTGATTAATGACTGACGTGAACGAAGAATGTATAACTTCCAGTATATTTAAGAAGGTTAATCAAGTATCATGAGATGAAGTTCAAAAGGGTTATTAACTGGTAAAAATAAAGATTGGCAACTTAATTATAATGAGACTAGAATAAAAATGATACATTCAAGAAAACTTTGATCCTGATTGAGATGTTCTGAAAGCACATCAGGAGCTGTGGGTTGAGGACAGTCAAGGACTGCAAGCAGGATCAGATCCTATTGGCATATTCCAGCCATCTGTATTGGCCAGAGCATCATGATGTGACCATCACACAGTCAGAAGCTCCAAACAGTGGCAAAAGTAAAGCTTGCCAGAATATGTGCTGCTTCCCTCCTGGCAGCCACTGGATGCTGGTGCTCAGCTCCTGGTGTGCATTCCTCACCAACAATGGGTTCTGACATAAATGAAAACGTCCTCCCTGTGTGATTCCTTTTTCATGCATATTGAGTGAGCTCCATCCAGCAGGCAAGAGCTATGGCCAGCACTAGGCAGCCTCACATCACCTACTTAAATTCACAGTTCTGAATTAGGTTCACAAGTTTATTTTTCAAGGAAGGATCTAAGTCAGCACGTTAAAGTGTGTAATCTGCATAAGCAAAAGGAAGTGCTGAGCACCAAGGTCTTGGATCTGAACTGCATGCATCCATGTTAGGATGGGGCAGGAGCGATAGTTTCTCACAAATGGTAGCCACTGGAAACCTCTTGCTTCCCCTTCCAATAGCACAAAAATGAGGGTGGTCATCAGGGTTGTAAGAGATCAGATTCAGTTCCCTTTTCTGCCTGCAAAGACCAGTAAATCTCCCAGAAGAGTTGCAATTAGCGTGCTATGAAGTATTCTGTGGAAGAATGCTCTTTCTCTCTCCTGATGCTATTGCACTTGGCATTAAAAAAATCTTTACTGGAGAAAAGATGCAAGGGGAAAAGGGAGTGAACTGGTAGGGGGCATGTGGGTATGACTGAACATAATGTCTGAGAAGTCCAGACTTCTCATTCCGATAAGTACACCATTTTACATGTCACAGTGCATATTCAGTGGAAGAGGGAATTTATACCTCCCCATTCAAGTGGCTCCCTTTTAAATTTTTATTTGAAAATTTTCTTATTTTAAAAAACTTCTGGGATTTTTGCAGAACTTGTTACTGCATTTACTCACAGCTCTTTTCTGCACAGAGGGTCAGATACTGTCATTGGGAGGAAATATATGTCAGTATCCCTGCGCAGCTGGACTTAGAGATAAATCCTTCAGCTGTGGATTGCTAGGTGTCTAGGAGGGAGAGATTTACATATGTGATCTTGGTGCTTCTGAAGTGAAAGCTTAATATGTGATAAGGCAGATGTTTGGCTGAAGTATTTAGTTAAATTAAGGAGCTTTAAGACAGGGGCTTGAAAAGTGTTCCTGAGTCTTTGCTATATGAAAGCACTATGTTGCTTTTGTTAATTGGGCCATGACTACAACTGGGAAATAGCTGCTCCAATTGACATCAATCCTATTTGTGACTGAATGACCTGTATGATAATACCAATGTAGTTACTTAAAGCCACACAGTTGTACCATTTGGGTTTTCTTTTTCTGCTGTCTGAGATTACTTTTTTTATCCCATTCAATACTGGCTAATTTTGTTTATGTAAATCTACGTAGTGAACATATTAGAAAAATGTTATTGAGAAATGACTTCAGTGAAAATTATTTAATTATACCTGCTGTTTCTGAAGGTGATAGCCTAAGTATGTATCATTTTCAGAAACTGCTCATTGCTGCAGTGATAAACAAGTTAAAGAACTGCTGTATGCGGACTTCTGGTTCTTTAATAAGACAGAGTGATACCTGATGCTGCTACTTCTTCTATTTGAGACTTAATATGTAATTTATTAAAATAAAGCTGTCTTGTATCTTTCCTATATAACTAGCTTTCCATGTTTATCAAAACACTCTGGGGCTTGAGAAAGAAAGGTTTTTCCTTGAAACTTCCACATGTTTCAGTGCTTGTAAGCTCAGGAAATGGCAGGTATAATTTGTAATGTTAACTGAGGACTTTCAAAAACTGAGACTTCAATCTGAGAAGGCTTTAAGTGTTAGGGAAGGCAAGGTCACAGTTGCCAGTGTTATGATCATATTAGTAGAGAGCGGTTAAGCTAATATGAGCTTTGCTCAGACTAAGTTAACTCCTACACTCAGGAATGGTGCTGAAAATTCAACAGGTAGCAGTTAAGAGTTGATGTGACCTTAGAGCTTCTGCATGGATTGAAAAACCTTCCTGATAGTGGCTGATAAATGTGCTTTATTAAGTGCTCTGGGGTCAGATTGCATTACTGTATTTTTGAAGAAAAGTTGTATGGCAGCTCTAATTGTACTGTTTGTGGCTGGATATTTCAGAGTACAAAATATGCCTGCTCTTATTGATCTGACTGGCTTAATTCTGTTTGGAAATCAAAATTCATGCATCTTGCTGGCCTCATGTATAGTTCCAGATGTAACTGCACCTAATAATGTTCTCTGTTGGGTGTATGCTCTTTACACCCTCATTTTCCCACAGGAGGATTATCTGGAGTGTTGAAGGAAATGATCTCTGCATATAACTTGTATTTTTTTCTAGTCCTGTACCCAAAGGCACATTTAAAATACAAGATAAAATTCAGTATTTTGAGCTAAAGTGACAAATACAAAGGAAAGTTCCAGTTTCGCTTTTGACAAAAGAGAACATTTTGACAAAAACTCTGGTGTCTTATGGTGGGTGATAATCACTATCTGTGATGGTGTTGTAGAAACCAGATGGGAATGCAAAGCTTTATATTTTGCTATTTTGCACAGTCCATATGTGTGATGCTAAGTGAAATTTGACAGCAGTTACATAATGAAGACAGACTCTTCAGCACTCATCTGGAGTGTAAGAATAGGAAAACTGAACTTAAATGCTCAATCTTGAGAGTAGGTACAACCCTTCCAGTCTTAATATTGCAACTTCCAGGAGTTTGTGTTGTGTAGAGTTATCTTTAATTGAAATTAGTACTTCTCAGTATGTGTGGAATTTACTACCATTGAGTTTTGCTAGCTGTGACTCTCCTTCATATCAAGACTTGCATACAGACAGTAGTAAATAGCCTTTGGTGCTGTCTGTTTATCAGACCAAGATAGCCACCATTTTGTCTGTCTGAAAAGCTTACTCTTCTACTTTTTAGATGTCTCTTTCTCCAGGCGCTCACTAGTTGTAGATTCATTCTGTGTGGGCTGTTGAAGGAAACACTTGTCACAGCTGACAGATGCATAATCTCATGACTCAGTTGTGACAGTAGCATTGCAACATCCACTGCTTTGGTAACAACCATGTACAAGTTGAAATCTTTGGGAAGGTCAGTTTCTCATGCTCATGCTTGTTGAATCCCAAACCTTGTCGCTGTTTCACTGCTGCCTCCTGAACACTCCTAGATACTGTACCCCCTGGGCTCATCAGACTCGGTCTTAGCAGCTTGCTTCTTTGTAATTACCATTGTCTCTCTTTTTTCCTCTCAGACTGCAGTTCTTTGCATCAATGACTATTCCTATCTCTTGCATCATACCCTAGGCAACAACAGGGGAGAGGAAATGGCAAAAAGACCTAATAAGTGAATTCAGAGAAAAATAGATGAACACAAATATTTTTGCTGAGCTTACCCATCTTAAAAAAATAGATTTAAATGGCACCACTACTTAACACGTGAGTCACATTTGTAAAGATCAGTTATGCTGACACTTGTTATAATCAAGAGATTATTAGAGTGTAGTAGATATTAAATGCGCTGTCAGTGACCCACTGAGCCATGTAATAGTTGTGTCAAGCCCTGGCCATGCTCCCTGCTTCCAGTGCTCATCTCTCTACGGTGCATGAATCCTAGGACTGGATTCCTTGCCTGGTGGGCTGCTCTGCTGGAGCAGGCCATTCGGTATGTTTAATCCTTGTCATGTCTCTGAGGTTCTTGTTGAGCAACAATAAACTCACTTTCAGACTCCTTGGATTCCATAGCTGTGGCAAAGCAGATCTTTGCTTCAAATTCCTACCTGTATTATTCTCCGTAAATCACAGGCAAGGTTGCTGTCTTGCTTCTGTTTGAGACAAACGAAGATAATCTATATGACCAGCCTGTTTCTTTGGTGAGCTAACTGGAAGAGAAGTGGGAAATGTGGTGGTCTGTAACTTTGGTGCCCTGCTTGCAGAACATAGGGTCTGTCTTCAACGTTTGGCTTGCAGTAATATCAGAGTGAAGGATTTCTGGATCTGACAAAAGCAGCCCTTGCCTCATTTTATTGATTCTTCTGATATCAGTTCAGGCAATTACTTAAGTCCTGTTCTGATGCTTCATCTAGTGCTTACATTCAAATACATTCTCAATTCATACTATTAATACTTTTATTACAGGTCTTCTGAAGGTCACTTAAGCAATGTGCTCAACTGGCCAAAATAAACACCATTAACGCATTAGCACTGATAAATACATTACATCCCAGACTTGAGAAACAACCAGTTTTATACATATTGCCCTCCAGAATACACTAAGAAAGAACTGTGGTATGTGATTCTCCTTACCCAAACTGTGTCCTGTAGCATTTATGCTTGTCCTGTCCTACTCATATAGCTGCCATTTCCCAATAAAATTAAAGTCTCAGCAATATCCTGGTAGTAAAAGGTAATGTAGGAGTTCAGCTTTCTGCATTACTACTTCATTTACCTAAGACATTCTCAAGTTTGCTGCAGTATCTTTAAAGAAATATGCTAATTTAATCACAAAATCAATGTTAAATGGGTTTATAAGTCATGCACATTTTGCACAAGTATCTTCTTCCATGAATTTGAATTGTCATGTTAATTCAGCTTTCTCCTAAAGGGCTTTGAGTGATAATCTGATTTTCTCATCTAATTCCATATGTAACAGAAACAGATGACGAACTACTGGCCTGGAGCACAAAATCCTTCAAATGCACAATAGTACTTTATGAGCCTTAAAATACATTGAACTCAATGTTTTATTTTTAAAAATAAATTCAAAATAAATACCTGGAAAAAATGCTGCATAATGAAAAAAGATATGAAGTGATTCCCTTGAGAATAACTTAAAAAGATGACTTTTACCCTTCAACTCATGCTCTGTGTTGATTTCTCTTACTAGGTCTTCATGAGGGTTTTGGTGCCAACAGATATTGAGGCTTTAAAATCATAGAATCATAGAGTAGCTTGGGTTGGAAGGACCTCAGAGAACATGTAGTTCCAACCAGGGATGGAGAACTTGAACTCTGGGCAGCCAGAGCCAGTGCCTCACCACCCTCTCAGTTGAAAGACTTTTTCTTGAAATCTAATATGAATTTCCCCTTCTTCAGTTTAAAACCATTTCCCCTCATCCTAGCTCTATATCTGTGTAAGAAGTTGTTCTTTCTCATATTTATAATCCACCTTTAAATATTGGAAAGTCATAATGCAGTCTACCCAGGGCCTTCTCTTCTCCAGACGATGAAAAATGTTTATAATGATAGGTGGCTGTGCAAATGTCCCCTTCTTTTGTCTTAAGGATCAAATTTCTGAGTCAATAGTGGAAGGACATGGTTCTCAAAGTTTGTATAGGTCAGTTATTTTACTTTGACAACATTTAAATAAGAACATCATTCATGTGCAGAAGTCTTCTTACGACTGACAAAGACTTGCTTAAAAAGACTTAGTGCATCTATTTTTAGATGCCTTACTCTTAATTGTAACTGAGATTCTGTTGCTTTTGAAAAAAATAAATCTAAATCTACTGCCCTTGGATCTGTCTCCCTTCCTGCCTTCTCTTGGTAGTAAAGAGTTCTATAAATGATTGCTGAATCTGATAATTAGACAAGCCTTCCCCTTGCTGTCCTGCTTTTTTTTCTGCTGTAATGCATTTTGTCTGTTTACTGGCTTCAGGTCCCTTTCCCCCTGTGAGACTTATCTTTTTAATGGCAGTCATTTTTAACATGCACAATTTTTCTGTAAGCATGACATTCACTATCTCTATAATAACAATCATTTGGCTTATGATTTAAACCATTACAGCAGTATACCATGCTGTGAGACTCAAATGCTGGCTTCACTTTTACATTGTTTACTTTCCTATCAGCATGTTGACAGTTCATAACTCTTGGCTACTTCCACACTGACTGTAATTTCTGTAAAGCTCTAGTGGAAATAAAGAATGTCAGACAATTGTTTTTGAGTAACTTGTCTAAGTATGATTTGGTAAGCTCCTGGTAAGATGCTAAACTAGCTAGTCATTCTAATATGACATGAATTTGACAGTAAAAGCGTGCAATGGATGTAGTATAATTATTTAAAACTTAAGTGCAATAGACAAAGATTAATTAATGTGTTATACCAAGAAAAATATGAGATGGGATATATTAAATACAAAACTGTTATCTGTTTGTTTATTTATTTATTTTGCTTCCTGCTCTGCTATATTCCTTCCCCCAGGACTATTGCTCCATTCGATGAATGCTTCTTGAACCCATGATCCTTTCTGAGATGAACAAAGTAGAACAGCGTCTTTTAATGCTGGTTTTGTTTTCATTAGTGGTAGCTAGTTGACTATGGAATTTGAGTTTTGCTCCTTTCACCCATATGCTGTGCTCTCCAGTCTTCCATCTAAATATGTGTATCTGGCCTAGTCTAGAGTGCTCTGCTAGAAAAACTCATTTCAGTGCAAATGGACTCTGGAATCTTAGCACAAAGAGCTTGTGAATGTGAGCATGAGTGGAGTTTTCTTTTTTTTAAGAGGCTTATAACTTGGAGACATGGAACTGAGTTTTGCAGCTGTTTCTCTGCCGTAAGATTCTCAGCCATGTTTACATTCCTGTCCTATTTCAAAGAAAAGATCTAAGGAATTTTGTTACGTGGAAAGGAATTATTTTTCAAAGATAACCAACCTGAGGTGTACATAAGTTTAACTTCAGCAATGTTTTATGAAAAAAACAGTTTCTGGCCTCCATATTTTAAAGTTAAGAAGCCTTCATAATAAAATACATACAGTGTTCTGGTCTTGTATATGGAAGTGGGGTGTTAATATAGAAGAAAATATATATTAAAGCTGAACATTTCTATTGCATTTACACTTCACTGTGCACTTTTTTCATTTGTAAACTGGAATCTGTTTCTTTTGTGGCAAATCTCTATGTAATTGAAAGGGAAATAAAGAATAAAGGAGCACTTTTTTTTATTATCTTAGATGTGGTTGAACCTATCTGTCATGATCAGCGTGCAGATAGATAGAATTTGCTTTATGGAAAGATGAATTTATTTTTATGAAGCCTTATTTGTGAAGCTTTAATACTAATGAGCTTTTGATCTTTTTCTTCCAAGTACTGCTAACTACATGTGAGTATTTTTGCTGTATGCAAGTACAGTGCTACCTGGTTTCACAACTACACCATAAGTTTGCCTTGTTTACATTTAAGCTTCAGGAATTATTTGATTATGCCTTTTTAAGAAAATATTTTGTGTATAGGGAAAAAAAAAAGTGTGGGAAGTTAGAAATATTTGAAAAAATGCCTATTAATAAATACGTCAAATTTTAGGGTGGGAAAGGAAACCTACTGAAGATATCTATACATGTGATTGCAGCTGTAATGTACTCCTGCTAAACTGTGGTTCATAATGAATGGGCATGTATCTCTGAGATCAGTTGTGCACCTTGAGGGTACCATGCCCTTTTTAGATTGCTGGAAGTTAAAATAGTGGAAATTCTTTAGTTTCTTAGTTTTTTGTTAGTGTTTTCTTGAAGTTGTACAACACAAATTGATAAAATCTTTTAAAGAATATTTTTGTAACTTTTTCCAATTTAGATCATGCTAGTATTGAAATATTTCTAACTTCTCCTTCGTGTTTATCTGGTATTCTAGCATCCAAATTTCCATTCCTGTTAAAGTGAGCATACGGTTTAAAAGTGGGGGAGAAATTACCCTTGAAACATATTTCTTGTATCTGGTGTTTGCCTTTGTTTCTCATCTTGAAATGAAAATTGATGTACATAGAATAATTTTTGCCAGTGCAGCTGTTATTCAGTTTGAAAGATGACCAACAGGGAGACAGTGCTGTTATCTGTGGAGCAAAGGTTTACAAAAGTCATTTTGCATATCAAGATTTTCAAATACTGACTCTGAAGTGAGAAGTGTGCTTGATCAAAATAGGGGAAATAAACAAATGATAGGAGAAGAGAGATGAGGGTTTTGAATCAGTGCCGTGTCAATATAGTAGAATAGTCTCCTAAACCTCTTGTCACCTGTGACAAGGACATCAATAATAGTCATTGTCAACATTCATTAAGTTCAGATTTTCCAGATTTGTGTCTCAATGATTTTAATTTATATTTTCCCTGGAAAAAGAATAGACACTAAATTAAACATGTATATAATGCTTGTTTTCCTTCTCAGAGGTCTTAGCACAAAGCAAATTATTTTAATTATCTTTTATCTCTTCTTTGATTGTGAGGGATTTTTGATTTTATGATTTTTTGTTTCTTTTTTCCTCTGCATATTAATCTATATAATAAATTTCAAGGAAAAGTGAATGTTCTACTTGCAAGCAAATACAAGTATAAAATAACTGGAATTATGCTTTCTCTTCCTCAGAGATTTGTCAAAGTATCCTTGCTGCTATTCCTTACTTCACACTTTTCTCAGACCTTACTAGATATTTTCTCTAGAAATTGAAAAAAATATTCCAATTAAAAAAAAAATTATATCAGTGATACTATGAAGACTCTAAAGAACTGAGACCAGACGTAAGGTCCAAAGAAAATTCTCATTTTCATATTTTCTGTTTATACATGTCTTGTATCTAAAGTTCTGTATTAAGTATTTTTTTCTGTCATTTCACTTACAAAGTAAACTGCATGTTCTAAGATTCAGCTCTGCAAAGTCACTCTGAGTTACAACTCATCCAACAGAGAAGTTCCAATAACTAAGCAGTTTTATAATTCAAAAAGCCTTTTGGTTCCAGTCCTGCAGACCTCTGCAAATTTAACTGTGCAAGCCAGCTTGAAATTAATTACCTAAATGTTCTGTAACTTTACTATAGTCTTGATGCAGTTACATTGAGGAACAGCTTCTCTCAGTATCATGCTTATGTGCTCCAAAATAGGGAATATTTAGTCAAAACCGAATTACAGCACAGAGTAGAAATGGATCTATTACACAATCCCACAAGCTAGTTGTCATTTTCTGCTTTCTTCTTTTTTTTTTTTTTTTAATTATAACATCTGCAAAGGTTCAGTTAACAATACAACTGCTACTAAAACTTGTCAAAGTTATATACGTCCTAGCCTGGTTAGAAAAGTCTCCTCTAACATCATCATAAATCTGAAACAAGTTTTCAGCAAATCTATTCTGACCTATTTCAGACGTGAATAGCTGCAAAGTCCGTGTGATCTTCATTATGGTTGGGAGATATCTGAGGTACTCCGATCCCATTTTTGTGTCTCAGACAAAATCTTCATGCGTAGAAAAACATCTCTACTCAGTTATATCAATTACTTAACTATTAGTTATGTAATAAATAGAAATTACATTGTTGAGGCTTTTTTTTTTTTTTGCCATTTTCTTTTAATAGCTATTGATCAACAAATCTCAATTGAAGTTTCGTTAGTGCAGTGGCTGCAGAGCTCAGAAAATTTCTTTCCCTGGTCTGTGTTGTAAGAGACTCTTCAGGTGGCGAATGTACTCATCATCTTCTTTTGTCAGTGTTACAGGGACTTCATTACGATGTGCAAGCACTTAAAAGGACAATGCCTACTGAGTGAAAGACTTGCACAGTTTATAAAAGAAGACATCCTACAGTGTCATTATGAGTTGTCAATGCAATTGTACCTCAGGCCATTCCCACAACATATCTAATTCGCTTCTCCTCTAACCTCTTTCATGCAGGAAAATGGTGGAATTGTGCAGTTTTGTCTTTGAAAGTGACATGGAGCCTGATACAATAGTTTTCTTGCAATATCATGCAGCCTATTGAGCTAGACCTACAGAGATTTTTGAAAGAGATGATTTTATGCTGATCATCATATGAGAGAATTAAGAGATTGTCTTCAATCTCAAAAACTAAACTTTGATGTACTTCATTTTTCCATTGAAAGATACTCTAAAATCAAGCACGAAGTGAACATGAAGGCCACCTGAAAGTGCACCATATTTTAAAAAATAGTTCAAATTCAAGGATTCTGTGTGAGCATTTCTAGCACTAGGATACTGGTTGACCCAAATCCACCACAGTGCTTGAATTCTATAAAAGAACTTGCATGCCTCTAGCATTCTAAGGGGCGTAATGCTTGAAGCGTGTTTTTGTGTGTGTGAGGAAATTGAAAAGACAATTCCGTTCTCTAATTTGCTTTTAATTAATAGTAAGCTTACTCTTTTTTCTTAGAGTGAATAGAAATCGTTCTTTCTACACTATGCAGCCCTTTCTCATTCCCAGCATGGACACATGATTTAAACTCATTATTTGGACCATGTGTTAGTGGGAAGGTAGTTACAAGGCGTCTTAGATGATTGAAGGGTACAGCAGACTCCTGCTAGGCAGAAGTGAAAGATGACAGACACATGTATATCATGAATTTATGTGCAGTTCCATTGATCTCACATTTACACATTGCTAAGTGTAGATTTAGGGCCTGATACTCGTTTTGTTATTACAGTTGTGAGGATGTAGTCAGGAAAATCTGGAATTGATTTACTCGCTTTTCCTTCACCTTCTCCAGTTTAAATATGTAGTTCCTGTGAGTTTCTGAAAGCAAAATTACATTCTCCTCTTGGCTCCCTATTGTAAGCATAATATTCTGAGTGTTTTCACCATATTAATATGTAGCTTATAATTGTTAATATTGCCAGTGATTTACTGATGAGCCTCTTAACTTTAAGCAATGCTGTGACTCAATCCCTTTCCCTGTAGTATTAAGAACTAATTTGACAGTTGCTACAGGCAAAGCTGTGAGATGACTCAGATTGTCAAATGTCCTTTGTCCTCACAAATGCAAAATCCTCCAGCCAAGTTTCAAATGCGATTCCATTTTATTCTAATTTATTGTTCATTTCTCTTCTTGACATAGCAGCTCCCTAACTAGTCCGTACATCATTACTTAAATGCTTGCTCACAAAGGGCTATTGTCAATCATTGGCACAGAGCATCAAGCAGAAAGAAATTCTGATCGAACACATTTTGAAAAGTCTGCCACAATAATGGAGAAAAGCAGAATCAAACTTGGGGGGAAGGGAAGGGCTAAACAAGACTTATTTGTATCAAGCAGATGAGATTATTTTAAATGGGCCTAAGACTCTGAAAATCCTGTGGAATTAATTCATTTCTAGATACTTCTTAGAATGTTTTCATTGGTAATAATGCAAGTGATGGATAAAATACTAATACTGATGAATACAGCAGGAATGAACCGTCAGACCACTTAGACCTTCCTGGGGCTGCAAAGAACCTTGGAGTCAGCCTGAGAAATTCTAAAAAGAAAATTAGAACTGATTGCTCTGTGGATAAATCTTTCCCAGGTCATTTGTATAATGTACAGAATATTAAATAATGTCATAGTATTTAAAATAGTCATAATTTT
Organism: Perdix hodgsoniae; assembly: GCA_035772895.1. Classification (NCBI taxonomy): domain Eukaryota; kingdom Metazoa; phylum Chordata; class Aves; order Galliformes; family Phasianidae; genus Perdix; species Perdix hodgsoniae. The sequence continues at coordinate 16,226,136 of JAPSGF010000012.1, read as the reverse complement.
TGTATGCATCTTCTTAGCCAAAATCTTGACTTTATTTTAAAATGCTCCCGATTAGAGAATTTTGGTGAATCTTTTATGAATGTTAGATTTTAATGTATACTAAAGCACAATTGAAACATATAACAGAAAAAGTCTCCAACAATTCACTCAAAGGAAGTGATCAATTTTAAATTCAAAATATTAAAGAAGAGTTTTCTTTTTGTGTATCTCAGTGGAAGGAATTAGATTTTTTCCTTCTAATCTGAGAGGAATTTAACAGTGTATTGCCTTGGATCATGTGATCTCTGCACTACAGCTGCACACAAATCAATAACACACTTCACTCAGAAGAGTTTCTGTCCATGTCAGCTCAAAATTCTGGTCACTGAGGAATGTCATGCTGAAGATGAGCTTTTCACATCTTCTCTTTGGATTTCTTTATCACTTCTGGAGGGGCAGATATTCCAACTGGAAAGAAAATAGCAATGGTTGTATAATTCTCTGCCAATCTTAACTCACCCCAGTTCTCAAAAATAGAGAAATGTTTCCTTATGAACCAGAAAATCCTGCAGTCTCTGAGGAATTTCACATATAGAATGCATGTGAAGACAACCTGGTGGAATGAGCTGCAAAAACAGCTGATTTTGGGTTTCCACTGTATTAAAAAGGATTCCTACTCTAGGAAAGGGGGGAAACTATGCAGATCGGTTATTAAATTATCACATAAAGAAACAGTGTAGTATGTAGTATAGACAGTGTTAACTTTCAGTGGAACATCTCTAACTTCCAAATTCTCCCCTGTGAAATCACTACTTAAATAGCCTTAAAGTAATTCCCAATGGATTTTTTTTTATAACAAAAACACACACACACACAAAAAACCATCCTCTGTTGTGTGAAACTTAAATATTCCTATGGTCCACCATTTGGCTTTATAAATAGATTTATTTGCTAAACTGAGAGCATGGGTGTAATATCACTGAGCATGGGCAAACAAAATTATGTAAAATATGTGAATATTTTTGAGGTAAGGGTAGTTGTTGCTTAATTTAATAATTCCTTGTACTACTGTAAGTCCAATGATATTAGCATTAAAACCTAAATTAGTAGCATAACTTACCCTGTGCTTGTGCTCGATCTACAGAATATATTGAGTAGTTAGGCTTGTTGGTAGGTTTAGATGTGATTTTGAAGTACCTTTTTTCCCCATGTAGAGAGACTGAATTGAGTCCTGACTGCAGTTCAGAGATCAGAAGCTAGACTGGTAATGGTGATAAGCCTGAAAATAACATGTAATATATATTAACAGTGGGCAAAATTGAGCAGCATCAGCCGAAAAAGGAGAAAATGCCAGTGATAAGTGATGTATCAGTCTGTTTTATATTGGATAAGAAAATTGCTGGTAGATTTATTCTATTGAAAAATTAAGTAACAATCTGTTTTTTTCTTTTAAAGTACAGAATACTCTTGAGTTAACAAACCATAAAAATGATTCAGTGTTTCAGAAGTAGATAGCCATTGTCTTATTCTTTTTCCATTTTTGTCTTGGTGATTACATGAAGCACTACTGTGTCATAAACTAAGGTCTTTAAAAGTGAGCTTGAGACAATAGAAAGAAAAGCCTTAAGACATTTTTTTTTGTGGGATTGAAAGATTGATTCACTTTAGTTCATCTTTACTTGATTGTATTGGCAAGGTCAGTATTTAAGTCTTTTTTTTTTTTCATACAGTTTTTATAACTGACTGTGGGAAGGATTTCTTTTGTTATGCCTCTAGCAGAGAATAAACTGAGACATAGAAGTAAACATTTTTATAAAATGATAATCCTTAAACAGCTATAGTTAGCTTCCAAGCTGGGGAAGTCCATACAAGGAACAATTAATGACTTATAATACCACCAAACATGTATTTATTACTGGATTTATCTTCTGCCTTGGCTGGTTCTTTTTGTTAGTATGTCTGTTTGTTTTTTTCCAACAGGAATCAAAGAGCCATGAGAACCCTTTAAAAAGAAAAACTCTTTGAATTGTGATTAAAACATTCCTGGACTAGATAAGGTTGTAGAATGGTCTCATAAACTATACTAAGTTACCAAGAAAGCTTTAAAAATGCTATCTGTGTAAGTAAAATCAGTAAGTCAAGCTCTTATTGTAGTATCCTACTGCTATTAAGTGCATATTTGTACTGGAAATCTCACAAAAAATTTAAATAGTGGAAAAATAACCAGTTTCATAGACATTACCCATGTTGTCTTTCCTCTCATTGGTCATTCTTTCCATTTTCTTTGAGATTCTTCCTTCTTCAGTCAGAAAACTAAAAATAATCTCACTCAGGAGCCTGAGTGCTGCACTTCATTACACAGAAACAATGTCCCATCAAGATCTAAATCACCCTTAAAAGAAACGATTTGGTAAAACTGTTAATTGTGCTAAAGAACAAGACACTCAGCAAATAGTCAGACTGAAGCATCACTGCTAGCAAGCAGCTGTATGTACTGTTTACAGAATAAGAAAATTTATTTAGCACGCATTCTTTACTTCCTAGTAAAAGAGAGAAGCAGCATTTCTGTTAACACCCGCTCTTCCCTGTCTTGATTGTAGGTACTCTTAAAAAAAATAAATAAATAATTCCCAAACTGATTGACTTTCTTCAAGAGCTCTCTCTGTGTCACAGAAATAGACTTCATTGGTTTTGACAGCTTGGTTTGATGCTAAGCTTGTGTCAGAAACCTACCAATAGGAAAAAAGGCTGCTGAGTTGAACATAATGGTCATATTTGGGGTTTCTGCTGTGCGTGTCTCTGTGGTGGATGTGATTTCCTCTATTTGGACCCCAAGAAGCTTGTACAGCAGCTCATTTAAAGTTCATGCCTCCAAAAGGAAAATAGTGGAAATATGAAAAGAGAAATGATCAACTGCACTTTTATTTTGAGCAGCTCTCCTACCGGCTGGGAGCTCTGCAGGGGAACGGGAGATGGGAAATCTGAGTTGCCCTTAAAACAGAATTTTTTTTCTTTTCTTTTTTTTTTTTTTTTTTTTTTTAAACATATATTATTTTTTTTTTTTTTTTTTTTTTTTTTTTTTTAAACCTAGCATACATGAAGCATTTTACTATTCTTGCTATCTGTAAATGGCTGAAAGACAGGTGAAAAATATCACAAAGTGTCCATTTCTTCCCTCTTCAAGTTTCCCCCTGCTCATGCACTTGTTGTCCTTTCCTATCTGCTTAGCATTATGTGACACCCCGGGAGGTCCATGAATAACTTATCCTTCTTCTGAGATTCTTCTTGTTCCTGAAGCAGTTTGGATCAAGGATGTAATTGAAACAATGCTCTGACAAAGTAGTTTTGTACTGCCCACTCTGGAAGCCTGGTCCCAAACTATGTGAGAAAATATCTATTTCTGTATAATTTTTCATTTCTATTTAGTTGGGTTTTTTTGTTTGTTTGTTTGTTTGTTTGTTTTGTTTTGTTTTGTTTTAAATCCATAGGAACAGACCATTTCCCATATTTTCCTCTTTGCAGTTGATCAATAGTATCTAGTAGTGCAAACCTGGAGAAAGAAATATTCTGTCTCCTTCATGTACGTGGATAGATTATTAATATAAAAATGGAGGAAGGCTGTAGTCTTACTATCTGTTTCTTTTTCTCTAAGGTCTATTTAATGGTAACTTCACAGCCATAACCAAGAAAACCTATATATGTATGTAGTCTTTCTGTGCATGCCATTTGTTTGCTGGTGTTACTGTGATGTCTCCTTAGTGTGTGATGCTGATAGGTAACCAACTCCTGGTGGTGGGAGAGCATGGGGAGCATTGCAGCCAGATGATAAAATCCACTTCTGCCTTCGACTCTTCTCACTGCCATTAAACAATCCTACTTGGAAAACAGAAGAACAAAAACAAAAATTTCAGCAGCAGCATAAACTATGGCTTTTATGAAACTGTAGCAACATCTTAAAACTTCACAATTTATGCATGTCTGTTGGGTAATGCTTATACCAGAGTTTCCTTGCAATTTTTGCCGAAGAAGCAAAACCAAGTTGTACTTTTATCCTTAGCCATGAATTTTTCAGAGTTTAATTCAGGCTTGGAAGGGAACTTTTGTTAAATATAGCAGTTCAGTAGGTGATGTGTGCAAACCTGTTCCTTAACTCCTTTTTAAGTGTTGTGAATATTTTTTCTTGTTGTGTATGCAGATGTCAGTGGGCTTCAATTAGTATGGAGAGAGACAAATGATTACAGGGGAATACTTTTTAAATGCTGCTATTTGATACCAATATCTTGAATTATAAACAGCAAAATTAAGCTTGGTGCTAATTTCTCATGTGTTCCTCCCACTTGGCAAAAATAGAAAATGGCTAGTCAGCTTTCCCTTTGTTTACATAGTTTTGAGTTTTTAATTAACATAATCTGCTTATTGCAGTGTAGCTGCTAATTGCAGCCAGTTGAAGGAGAGGGGTGCAAATTGCTGTGTTTATGTGGCAGAAAGAGGAGCCAAATAATTAGAGAAACAGTTTCCCATATAGAAAATGATAATATTTTCTTTCTTTACATGAAAACGTAAATAAATCTGTGACCAACTGTTCAGAACTGTTTAAAAAGCACTGTAGCAAAGCAATGAACACATTGAAATAGATTCATTTTTTCATCAATTTGCCCAACACATTCTTATTGTTAAAGACAACAAAGCTTGGATTAAAAATAACGTAATGCTCAGTTTCTGAGAATTTGGGAGGATGTCCATGAGGCCTCCCAGTACCACTCTGAAACAGAGGTCCAAAGGTGTGGCAATATTAACACTGAACTCTCAATACCTAAGACCATTGCTGGAGTTTCTCTGAATGAGTCTAAGTGTATGCAAGCACTCCTGGATTGTCTCAGTATCTTCACTGTTTGTGACTGAAATGATAACTGTTTTGGTGCTGAGAATTTGCTGTGAATTTCTATTTATTTTCCCCCAAATTGGAAAAATGTTAGCTAAGAAAAACCCCAAAACAATGATTCTGAGACATATTCAGATAATAGGCCTCGCTCTAACCATGCTTTATTAATATATATACATTAATATAATTATGCAGGGGAATTTTATGTTTAAAAAAAAAACATTAATTTTGACTTTTCTGTAAACCTAGGCAACAGAACGAAACCTAATTACAGAAATGAATTTTGTCCCAGACATATAATCCGCTGTGAAAATTTTATTCTACTTCACGCTTCTACTGTAGCCAAATATGGTAACGTTTATTAAGTAGTCTAATTGTGTAAAAATAGAAAGGAACAAAAATGGATGCTGTTAAGATGACTGGGTTCTCTTCAAACACAGCAAGATTTACTTTATGCTAGAATGAACAATGATTAAGAAGCTTTCAATGTATTATTAGGAATCTCCACTTGCAAAAAGAGAAGCAGCTATGTATTTTGTAAAATGCAATCAAATTCAGTAGCAAATTAAATAGATCCATGTAAAACTTCCAAATGTTTTATCTATTGACCTTTACCTTATGCTTTAAAGGTTTAGTATTGGTACAACTGTGTGACTTCAGAACCAACAGTTGTGGTACGTGCCTGATTCTGATTTCATTTACTTCTTAATGAATTTCTTGTGAACAATGTAAGCAACTCTTGACTTGACAGTGCTGACAGCTAATTGGAATCTTGTCTTAAGCAAAAAGATTTTTCTCATACCCACAATATTTGAATATTATCAGTTTGAAATGAAAACTAGACTGTTTATTTCAAATTATCTATTTCAAATTACTGCACCTGAGTCAAGGAAATCGGTGATGTGGCATTTATTATGAATTGATAAGATAAATGCTTCCTTGTCCATTGGTAAGATGTCTTTTCTTCGAGTATTCCAAAGAATGGCTACCAATTAAATCAGTAATTTTGTTTCCTGTTACTTCAAAATTGTGCCTAACAACAGAACACTATTTTAAGAATGCAAATCATATATTGATGTTCTCTCCTTAGACTTGAAAAAAGATTTCAGTGATCAAATAGGTATGGTGCTCCCAGCACTCAGCCAGAAGCTGGGATCAAAATCCACATTAGAAATGTATTGAAGAATTTGGAGCCTGTACCTGCGATAGGTCAATGATATCAAATTTGCCTGTATATATTAAATATATGCCCGTGATACATTAAATGAGGAAGTGTCCCTAAAATCATTTTCTAACTTCTGATCTGCCCTTTATACAGTGTTCAGACACTCAACAAAGCAATATATCAGGGGCGCAGATTCGAGCACCGCTTGCATAAAAAAAGCTCATCTGAGTCTGAGCTGACAAAGATAATGTCTCCGTGTTTGGTGTGAGCTGACAAATTCATGAAAGAGAAATCAATCGAAGGTTATTAAATACTAAAACATCTCCTTTGGGTCTGATCTGTAAAGTATTGGTGGCTTTCGGAACAATTACTTCATGTTTGACCTGTTCCTATTCTCTTCCCTAAGCACGTGCTATTGATTGCCCACAGTTGGACTATGGTGCTGAGGCTGCAGCCTGATGATCTTAAACCTTGCTGGTGTTTTTGTCTCAGTTACATGAGAAGATGTGAGGTCAGCACACATTTAAAAATAGTTGGATCTGTTGTGCAGGGCTGACTAAGGAATACAGTTTTAATATGTAGTGTCAATTGTTGAATTTGCATTAGGAAATTGTTGCAAATACTCTCCTCTTTGAGTTTCTATTCCAGAACTTCTTTGTTATTTATTCCCTATTTCTTCTATTTTTCTAAAAGTGAAGTTTGGAACTGGTTCAGAGATAATATTTATTTGGGTCAGGTAATTATTTAGTTTATTTCATGCCCTAATAAATTGTTCGTTAATTCAAACTCTGGGATGAAAGTGATCTCAGCTAAAATTACTGCACGTATATCTTATAAACAAACCAGCATCTGAAATGGTATGTATTTTTAATATTACCTGTTTACTTAATGGTTTTCCACAGTTTCTTCATACAATTTTAGCATGCAAGGCTACTATAGTTTACTCAACTATATTGAAATAAGCTTAAAAAAAATGATAATAATAAAAAAACCCTGCCTCCCTCCTTGTATTTGTGTTTTCTGTTTTTTTTGGTTTTTTTTTTAATACAATTCCAGTCTCTTTTGAGTGGAAATGCTGCAATGAAATGTGTTATCCCTTTTATAGAAATGACAGAGATAGAATACTTACCAAGCAATTTAAGAGACACAACTGAACCTAATCACTCCTGAAATCAAGTGAAGTGAAGGGAAAATTCCTTTTTCCCTCTCCTTCTCTGGTAATGAATGTGAATACTTAGTTTTGGACTCTCTTCACCATTCTGCCTCAATAAATGAGAATAGGCAGGGAATAGATCTTCACACTGCTATGCTGCCTGCAGCGCTGCCACTCCTTTATCCTCTTCTCCATTTTTCTAGTCCATCACCAACTTTTTAAGTAGGTTTTGCAACAGTGGTTATCAATTGGTTCAGTTTTCAGAATAGCTCTTCTGTAACTATGCTGATGAAAGGCTAACCATGAGGAGAAAAAAGAGCTTGTGTTTTCTGTGAATCAATATTCTTGACAGACAGCACAGTCCCTTAAATTCTACTTCTTTTTTTTTTTTTTCCCTGCCTGCGTAAATGGGTTTAACTTCTTTTTCCCATTCAGCTTTTTGCACAACAAATTGTTGGTACCATCACTGGTGGTGTCCTTCTGGCAGGGTAATTGGTAGCTTAACTATAGACTAGTTGGAGACAGAGTAATTTAATCAGAATTGCTTACAGATTTATGGCAGCACAGTCAAATGCTGTATGTAACTGAAGATAAGGAATGTATAGAATATTTGCTGGAGAATTTTGACCAAGGTATGGGCTTAACTACTGCTGTTAGTGGCTATAGCCCTTCTGATTGGTACCCACAAGCAGACAATGAAGTCAAAGATGTGTAATACACTGGTGCAATACCTGCTTTTAGCGTTTTGCTAATGGGAAGGAAGATATACTGCATTTGAGGAATTTAAATAGCAAATGAATTAGCAAATGGAACATTTTTCTTCTTTTATTTTAACATTCCAAATCAGGGGAGCAATTCAGATGCTGTAATAAGATTTTCTCAAAAGCTCATGGGATAAAGGGAATGGCTGCTTGAGAGAGTGGCATCTTTGCAATTCAGGCAGCTTCTAATGATGAATAGGAGAATCCAGAAACTCTTACTTGTCTTTGTTTTCACTTCTAACATGTTTTCACAGGAAATAAGCTTTTTAAGTAAATATACCGATGAAATGTTGAAATGTTCAATTTCATATGCTATTGGGAACACTATCCCCCAACAGTAGAGTAGTTTGAAAATTGTTATACAATCATGGTGACATAGTTCTTTCCCCCCCCTCCCCTCCCCCAAAACCCCCATGAAGAATTTTTGTGGAAAGACAAGTTAAAAGTAATAAGATAAAATGTTACTATAGGGCCATTGATCTTCTGTTACCCAAAAAGAGTGAATATAGGTGTCAAAGCTGATGAAGCACTAAGCTATCCCAGGCTATGCAAGGCTCAGTACAAAACAGTGAGAACCTGGCCTAGCAGATCTTTTCTGAACTTAAGGCGGGGAGGGAGAGAAGCTGTTCTTTAGAATAAATAGGACTATAAAAGCTGTCAGATTTCCAAAAAATAAGACTTGGATAACAACTGCAAATGCAGACTCCATGAAAATATAAATTCATTTTTTAAAAATTGCTTTCAAGACATTACTTGCCAAGTAACATAATGGCATCAGATTTTCTTACCTAGTTAAAGTGCTAATACAAGGATTTGGAAATGGAAGTGTTCACACCCCAGTGATCTATAGAGTCTCCAGCAATGTCACTGAAATGGTTGAGAGATAGCTTCCTATAGATCAAGCATAACAGTATATTCAGTTTTTCTTCTCTGCTGCTGCTCTGTGATAGAAATGGATTCTTTTCTCATAAAATTTGTGTTGTGTTTTGTTTTTTTTTAAACTTTGCTTTCCTTCTTCACACTGGAGGGAAGTAGGAGAAGATCTTTCTGAGTGCCATGGGTCTTTTACTGTAGAGTAAAATGTCAGTAAAATGCACACCTCTGGCTTTTTCCTTGTCATGTGATAAGTCTCTTTGGATTAGTGCTTGTCTGTGTTTTTTAAGAAGTTCTAAAAGCTTTAGTCTGAAATGTATATACAACACTTGTGCCACTTTCAACATTGATGTCCTTACCAGGGTTAGGAGCAATCCACTGTCCTAAAGAGTTTGGAATTATACTGAAAAAATATAGTTTTATTTTTTTGTTTCTTTTACCTATGACTCATTTGGGAATTGACTGAATATTCTCAGAATATACCTTGTTTTCTATCATAGACTTGTTTGAAAACTTTTCTTTCTGCCATCTGGTGGGATGACTGGTTACCATTCAGTATAATTTCAATGGAAAAGTGAAAACTATTGGCTTAGATAGTCTTCTCCAGAGCTGTGCTTAGGAAGATTATTCTTGTTGGGGAAAAATATATATATACCATTAATGTGCTCATGTGCACTTTCAGTTGAAGGAATTCTGCTTTAGGAAGAAGCATTGCAATAGAACATCACAGAGTAAGAAAACACAATCTAATCTAGTGCTGAAACATTCCAGGCAACCTACTATAGTGCTAAGGCCTTTGCTCTGTTGCAGGACATTTTCCACTGTCCCTTGGTATGTAGGTTCTTGCAAATGAATGGGCCCAACTGCTAGATTCGAGCTGGAGTCCAGAGATGGTGGACATGGTTGGAGTGCCCATCAAATACTATGACATTTTTATGCTCTGGCATTAGAGGTAACCAGGAGTCCTTTCCTTTGTTGTCCCAGAAGGGAGCTGACCTGGCCTCAGAAAAAAGGCCATCTAGGAGTTTTCCACCTGAAGTTAAACTGTAATGCAAATGTATGAGACCTTACCTGCTACTTTCTGGTTTTATGCTTCAGGACAACTCTTCCGCACATTTTTTTCCTGCACCTTTCAGACCTCTGTTATTCTCCCATATTCTCTGATTTCATTCTGCACTTCAACCTGACTAAAAGATGTTCTCATAGGCTTTATATTAACTCCAGAAATCTGAATTTTGCATTTATCCCCTCATGTCCTTTTCAGATATTAAATTGTTTTAGTTTGTTTTGTTTTTCCCTAGTAAAAATCCACGCTTTCTGGTCAATGAGATTAAACAAATTGACACAAAATAAAAGCTAATTAAATCTGTGATTATAAATTGTTTATCCTTAGAGAATAGCATATAAAAAATGAAAATGAATTATGTCAAGATGCAGTCTGAATTACAATAAAGTACTGTAGCTTTTGGCTGCCAGTGGCCAGCTACTGACTGAGTCAAGATGCACCTTCATATTCTGCTAGCTGCCTTTGAAGAGCATTTATGGATTAAGTCTGACAGTATGAAAATAAATGGCAGAGTGTAGCTGAAGCTAAGCATTTATCAAGTCTGTTGTGCTCTATGCAAGGCGAGTCTGATACAATTTAATAAGATAACAGAAAGCTTAACACTTTCTTCAGGTTGTCAAAATATGGATTTATGCTGTGTGCCAATGTTGCTACTGTTAACTTGATGAATTTTAAGCTATTTTCGATTCTGAGTTTAGCATCCAGAAGACTATGTTGCAATAGGAGCGTTTTTCAGATGCAAAACTGAATACCTGGGATGCTTATGGCAGGAATATTCAAAGTTATCTGTTATTACCATTATAAAATCAAGGGAACTAGAGAAAACATTGGGATAACGTCTTCTCTCTCCTTATATGTTAAATGGCACTCTTTTCATTCTCCAAACGTTTTGTTTCAAAATTTAGGAAATAAATCTATGAATGCAGGAATTGAAAGATCAGTAATAAACTAAGAAAATATTTCTTTTTTGTTGCCCTTTTGAAATTGGAGATGCTGCTCACAGACCATCTTTTCTCTTTTATGTTCATTAAATTTAACCTGGGCAAATGTGGTGTGTCTTTACCAACAAGGTTACTTTTCTGTCACTTGTTTAATATTCCTACCGATTACCAAAACTGTGACTGAGACAATATCCCTAACCTGTAGTGTTGTTGATTCGTTGTTGAAAACTCTTGTGAAATTTCACAGTGAAGTATATATGAGCCTAACTGCTGATGGTAGCAGTAAGAGGAAATTTCAAAATTACAAGTGTTTTTTGTGCACCCTTTTAATAAATACTGGAAAAAATATCAATTCATGAGTTAAATTAACCTATTAGACCATGTAGAAGGAATCCCCATGGCCTCTCAGTGACTGTTAAGCATACTTTTCAAAAGTTGTTTTGACCCAAATGGATTGATTTCTTGTGCTAGTATATCTTTATGTCCTAGCATGTCTTTAACATACACTACAGAACTATCTGTCTGTAGAGATGGCAAAGACTTTGATAAATGTAGTCCAATCAGGACTAATTTTTCTTACTAGCTATCTATTGATTCTTATAATATCAACTTCCATGCCTTGCATCATTGGTGAGAATTCTTCTACAGTTTTAAAGGCCCTCTACACAAACAGTTCTGCTTCTTCCAGCATTCCTTACAGCTCCTATTATCAGTCATACAGCCTCAATAAAGGAAAAACATTGTCCTGCTCGGACTACTTAATGAAGGACATGGTCCAAAGCAGTTCTAGGCTCAGGCCTTTATACTGAGAAGAGTGAAATGGAGTAAGTAGGGTGATATACCTGAGCCCAATTTTCTGATACCATATAGAACAGGAGGATATGTTTGTATAGAGAAGTACATTTTGCCAGAGAGAAAATGAATGGCTTTGCCTTGATCTGTTTCAGAGATGATCAAAGAACAGATTAAAAGGCTTGAAAGCTCTGTTCAGCCATCATTCAGCTGTGTGCTGTGTAACAATGCTGCCATGCTTCCCCCCTGCTTCACCGTCAAAGGACTAGATAGCTTAACTTAGGCCTTTTTTCTCCTGTGATGACACTGCTTCCCTCACCATTCACGTGTTTTTGATAACTCCATGTGTAAAAGCTGACTTAATTTATGTTAGCAAGTGGCTGAGGTTATGAAATATGCTTGAGGGTACATGAAATGAGTGCCAAGTAATAGGTGTAGAACTTCCATCTAAGGACTGCTTTCTTGGTGGAGTAAAGGCTCTTTTTCTACACTGGGGTTAAAGCAAGAAAGAAAAGGAATAGAGAAGATTTTCAGTAAAGTAAAATTTATGCTTTTTACACTACAGCTTTTCCTGTAGTAGTTTCAGTCTCAGGCTGCAATGATCAGACTGCTGTTAGGAGAGCACCAGAGAAATGACTTGGAAGCTAACATTATACAGAATGATAATTAGTTGAAGAGATAAACAACAGTCATACCTTTAATCTCTTTAAGAATTGAAGCAGCTGAGAAGCTACTCTACATGCAGGCTTTGTACTGTCTTTTCCAATGTACATTTAGTTAATCTGTTCTTTGCTTGACTTATTGGCTTATTGGCCTGCTAAAATGCTAGCCCCTGATTAAAATTAATAGAAGATGAATTTTCAGTGCTATTTCATATAATAAATTGCCCATAATAAAATGTTTAAGTTCTCTTACCACCAACTATTGTGCTGATTGCTTCTTTGGAGTTTGATGTACGAGACATGAGGCTATATTGCTAAAATCTATTTTAATCAAAGGAAATGAAAATTATACTATTTCTAAATGTAATATTTGATTAAGTTTCAGAAATATTCCTAATTATTAAGAAGTTAGGTCAGATCTACTTTTGCTAAAGTACCAATATGTCTGGCTGATGTGAGAGCAAATGATTTCCTTTTCCTTGTTGCATTTATGCAAATTCCGGACATGTTTATCATTTCACAGCTTCTCTTTTTAAAAAATAGCATTCTATATATTAATTCATTTGCATTGCAATGATAGATACTTGAAACCAATGGGATTGATGATTAAGAAAAAAAACCTGTGTATTCAACAGTCTTTCTTTTTGCAATCATTATACAGTGGGCTGGAAAAATGCATCTTCAGAATAGGTGCTAACCTTGTTTTCATTTTTTACAGAAGATATTTCTTCAGAAAAATAAGAGTAGTGAACCACTGGAACAGGTTGCCCAGGGAGGTGGTGGATGGAAATGTTCAAGGTCAGGTTGGACGGGGCTCTGAGCAACCCGATCTAGCTGTAGGTATCCCTGTTCATTGCAGGGGATTTGCACTAGGTGACCTTTAAAGGTCCCTTCCAACTCAAACAATACTGTGACTCTAAATCTGTAAAATTTTTGAGGATATGAAAGCTGACAAAAGGTTGAGGGCAGTAAGTAGTGAATAATGAAATTTCTCCAGAAAAAAATTGCACTCTTTGGCACAGCTTTGCTGAATGATTACAGAGACCAATCAGTGACTGTCCATTGCAGAGGAATTGTGCTAGGTGACCTTTGTGGTACCTTCCAACTCAAATGAGTCATGTGAGCATGGTGAGGCAGTGGGTGGTGTTTTTCAGCAGAGGTGACAGTGGGTCATCTCAGCTGGTGCAGACTTATGCAAGTGCAGTATGCAGGTTCTTGTTCTTTGCTGGTGAAAATGCGGAGCTAAGAGTGGTGACTATGCTGAAAAACAGTGTTTTGTAGCTGAGAATTTTCTCTATCAAATAGTGTTATCATGTTCTTTCTATCATATTTTCCATGGAAATAAATAGGAGGCAAAACTTTCTGAGTAATCTGTGTTTTTTGTGTTGGTTTAAGGGAGCCCTGAGTTCACTGGGATCATGGGCTAAATGCTATTGTGAGAATGGAGGAAGTCTACAGTTATAAAACATAACAAATTAATTTCATCTTGTTTTGTATTAAGTTGTTGTTTTAAAAGCAGAAGCTGTTGTGTGAGAGTAGTAGGCTCTCTTGTCTGATTTTTTTTCTGCAAAAAAAAAACAAAAAACAAAAAACAGAAAAAGCAAAAGGATCTAATACGTTACTTGAGCACCTAATAAAAAAATGGATATGAACAAACTTATACCTTTCCTGGTTTAAAAAAAAAAAAAGAGAAAAGCTTTTGGCAGGAAATGAGTAGGTTAAGAAACAGGAAGACTCAGGCGGCAAGTATGAGTTGGTGGAGCTTTGGTGACGTGCACTTATAACAAATGTTACAAAGCACATTCACTCATTAAGCATATGAAATAAAACTTGCACTGTGTTTTCAGGACACAGGTCAGAAACTTGTAATTACCTTCAAGAAGTGAGAAAAGGTTTAAAAGGAAAAAAAATTAATGAAGGATGCTGTAATGTTCCAGTGTTACGTCTAAGATGGCAAAGACTGAATGTACTATGATGTGTAATTCAGCGTAATATTCGATGTTACAAAAGTTGAATGATGAATTGGAACTGCACAGCATGGAGTAGGGAACAGTAGCCAACACTGAACATTGGGAAGGGATCAAATATTGTATGAGATAATTATCCGAACAAGTTTCAGGCGAATATAATACACTGTTCAACTTATTGGGAAGTCAGATAATTTAAAGAGCATGTACTGGAAAAGTGCAGTAACAATGGACTGGCAGTTAGATTTAAAAAAAAGAACAATATTAGGCTGAACTAGCACCTCACCATTTTACTTAGCAGTGGCCTATTGTAAGTCACAGATTATAGTGCAGAGAAAAAAAGAAATAGAGATAGTAAGGTTTACAGAAAGCAAATAGTTATTTCGTCTATTAAGCGGGAGTCTAACTCAGTGCAATGTAAGGGTGAGATCAATATGCTATGATTCATAAATGTAAAGGCAGTAAAATGGAAATACAAGATGATTCAATGATCACTTCATTTGGAAGACAGTAAGCAGTCCGGTGGTGTGAGCAGCAAAGATGAAATGTTTAAAATAACAAAATTCTCAGAAGCCTTATCGTTTTGGGGACCATAACAGAAATTCCTTTTGAAAAGAGAATATGTTAGACAGGTATATTGTTCTCAGTCCTTGATTTCTCTTTAAATTTACTTATTTTCAGAAGAACTGGACTATTTATCTTTCCTCCCTAAATTAATGAATCATGAAAAGGACTGTGATTGTGATTTCTAGTGTTCACTTAACAGGAATGCCTTAAAACAGAAAAGTGTAACCTTCCTTCTCATAATTAAAATCTTGAGAAGGATTTTCTGCATGCACGTTAATTTTTATTTTTTTTAATGCTGAAACACAAACCCAACATCAATAATGTGTATATTTCCAGGGATTTTACTTCAGACTTACTCTAATCTGTTCCTCTGGAATAAAATCTCATTAATAGCTGATGCTTCGCTGCGTGAAGCAAAGAACTGAGCAGGGAAAGATCATCAATCTTGCTAGCTACTTATCTATATGTACACACACACACACACACACACAGAGGTTTCAATATATATGATTAAAGCACATAAATTTATAAAGATCTTGAGATAAAGTAAATCAAGAAATGTAGTGAAGACCTTGAGCTACTCAGAATTTTTGAATCCCATGTTTATCCTTTACTTTAAAAGGTTATGATCTTCTCTTTATTCCTTTCCTACAGGGCTGTCAGATCTGAATGAGCTGGTTCTAAAGACAACATTCTAAATTACAATAGCAGTTTAAATTGCAGTAGCATTTATATAGAATTATAAAACTTGTGCACTGACTCTTTGGTCTTGCTTCTGATATTTTTAAATAATTATAGTAATTGCTTGCACTGAAGCATACAGTGGCCCTACTCACAGGTTAAGGTTAAGGAACCTGTTGTGCTAGTCACTACAATAATCAGAAAGGAAAAGATGTCTGAAGTTGTGTACTAAATACAGTTCAGCTGTTGGTATGTGCAGAATTTGAAGCTGATAGTTTAATTCACATAATGTATCTATTTTGTATAGACACAATCTCACCTTTTCCAAGTTTACTGTGGGAATTGTAACAGAGTATTTTAATTTGGTATTAATAGGAAAATAATGAAAGATGTGTCTGTTTGTTCTCATTTTCTTTTGTTTGTGTGTAGCTTTTTGTTTTCTTCTTTAGGAAGAGATTAAATCTTATGTTGCTCGGCCAAGTGGAAACCATAGGGCTTGGACCAGGAGCATAAAAGCAAAAAAGTATCTGCATTTCCCTGAAAAAAGGCTTTTTGAGAGAAGAAAGATGGGAAAAAAAAAAAAAAAAAGGCTGAAATGGCTTTGTATGTGTTTCTATAAAAAAGACTTCTATACTGTAAAGAACAGCACAAGGCAAAGAACAAATGTGTTTGTCCCTAACTCCAGTAAACCACTGAACAAGCTGAGATCAGAAGTTAATCAGTGATAGCACTTGATGTATCAGTACTTCATGTGAAATGACGAGTTGAAGGAAAGGCCATATCGGCACATGACAGGAAGGTTATCTGTGATGTGACAGAAGAGAAAGGCTCCTTGTAGAAGCATTTTGGATGGCAGTCAGTAAAGAAATCAGTACTCATAAGATCTGTAGAAGGGTGTTGGGGATGTAAGATTAAAGCTGGACAAAAACATATGGATGAAATATATGGCCCAATGATTACAGAGATGGGGAAGTCCAAGTCCAACTGGTGTCAAGGTAAGGGACCTCACCAAAGAGTATCCAAGAGTGATTCTTGTGAGCCCCGATAGCCCCTTTCTCTGAGAAAGGTAAGTTATAGATTCTTCTGGAAGAGAAAACTAATATAAAAACAGAAAAGACAGGGATGGCAATACTGACCACAGAAATAACCCTTGGATATATTAAAAGGAAATTTGGGACAGGGAGGTTGACCAATATGGTAGAGCTAAGGTATTATCTCATTTGGTTTTACGCAAGTCAGACTAACTTGAATAGAAAGTTGAAAGATCTTTCTCCCACTTCCCTTCCTCGTATCATCTCAGTAGAAGCTGCCACTCTAGTCCCTCAAGTAATTTCCTGGAAAGAAAAATAACAGGAAATACTAGACTTAACAAAGATAATGTTTCTAAAATCTAGTGGAGAGAGGGAAAAAAAAAAAATACAATACAAACGCAAGAACAACAAACCAGAGTTTTACACACACACTGCAAAGATAGATACCTGCTTCCTGTCATTGTAGGTCATTCTTCAGTGCTTCATCTTGATATGAATAGATCCTTCAAATAGTTAACATAGCCAAGGGAGGATTCAGATCAATCCTCCTCACTCCAGCCATGCCTCCTTCTAAATCAATAATGGTTGATGAATACCTCTGCCAAGCTCACAACATGGACACAATGGAAACCCTGCTCTTTCAGAAAGTGCCTTTGGAAGCCCTTTGGATAAGAGGTGCTTTACTGCTTCTCTGTGAAATCTCAGCAATGAAGCTGAATTCCTGATGATGCTGCCATTCTGCAGAAGCAGCGCTGTACTGGTAACCTGCACCTTTCTGCTCTTTGAGGATTTTAGCTATTTGAATTCTTTTCCAAATGAATTCAAACGCACACTCTATACAGCTTTCATCTTTAAAAAAGCTCTTTTTTTTTTTTTTTTTTTTTTTTTTTCCAAGCTAGTTTCTGCTTTCAAAACACATTCAACTTTGTTTCTCAAAAAATCTCTCTGATAATTGGGAAAGTGACTTGATTATACTTAAGTTTTGTAAGCAATGCAAGCTATCTGAATTAAAATTGAGTTGGGGGGGGAGGTTCATGTTTTGCAAAAGTAAGGAAAAGGTAGGACTTTTTTTTTTTCCTAGCAGTTCACATACATAATTGAAATCTCTAAACTGCGGTAAAAGAAAAATCCATTTTGTTAACTAGAAAGATGCTCAGTGAAAAGCTATGTCTGATTATAATCCACAAGAGCATTATCCATAATTAACAATACTTTCCAGGTTGCTTACTTATTAAAAAAAAAAAAATACAACTAATAATTAATGATAAATACTGCTTTATTTGAGGGCACGTGAAACTCCAGTACTAAAATAAAACTGAAGTTACAAGCGTACCACTCCAGTGTATGCAGTCAGGCTTGGCAGTTGGTTATAAGTACAGATTTATGTCTAGAAGGATGCATTCTCCTTGAAGCTGTTTGTGCAACCTACTTAACAGAAGAAAGAGATTTCCAGGAGATTTCTTTTAATTAGCTGGAACAAGCCATTAGTAAAACAAGCAACTAAAACCATAAGTATATAAGCTATTAGTCTTCAAGCATAGTTTATACAAAAATAATAATTAAAAATATATCCTAAAATTCAATAAGGGAGCAGCCAGGTTCAGTAATAACCATTTCTTCATGGACAACAGTGTTTATAAGAGCCTAGGAAGGGAAAAGATAGCAGTCTGTCAGTGAAGATAACGAACAGAGAGAACAAACTTGATCCATATTAATATGGTTTATGCCTCTTACTTCTTAAGCTCCTGAAAGGCTCCACTTATCCTTGTGGCAATTAGGAGTAATCATCAGTGCCAATGATGCATTTGTACTAGGTTATTAATATGAGGAAATGTCCTTTCCAAAAAATTTGAATCAGATGAACTTTAAAGTTTAAAACATTGCTGGTGCACTTTGTCTGTTTACTGAAGTAGCCACTTCCCATGAAGTATGATTCAAATATGAATTGTGTGGTGCACTTCCAGGGGCTTGCATGCAGGAATAGATCTGTTCCTTCTATTAACTGTAATGAGAATTGCATGATTCATTCTGCTCACACCAGGCTAAAATGTACCCCTGCGGTTCTGTACTATGTATATTGACTTGAATGAGGCTTTGTGTAATAAGATTTAAATTGTAATGAGTCATTATGTCAACCTTTTTTGCTGGTATTTTACGTAGTGGAGTCTACTCCATAGTGTGAGGTAAGCTACAGCAGAAAATCCTAATAAGTACGATAAGATAGCAGTGGGTAGATTAAATAATAAGGTTTGTTGGGTTTTTTGTTTGTTTTGTTTTGTTTTGTTTGGGTTTTTTTTTAAGTTTTGACAAAATTTGCCATAGCCGTCGTTTTTAAAAGGTTGGGTATTTGTGTGTTTATCGCAGATGTTATCACCAGTCCAGAATCCATCACATTTAGATCTGTGTCCTCCTTTGCTTTTAGTGGGAAAGTTATTTTTGTTTACAGGGGCTTGAGGTGATGTCTAAGTATTGTTTTTCAATAAAGTTTTTCAAGAATGTTTCAACATTCAGGCACACTCACACAGTTTTCTAATAATCCTTTTATCTGCCTGAAGCTGAAATAACTTTCTTGTAAGGAAGTGTTATTGAGAGTTACTTATTAGTAACTAGATGCAGACATTGATTTCATTAAAAAATAAGTACAGTCCCAAAGAGCTTTTGATTTTTTTTTTTAATTGCATAACATGTAGAGTATAAACATAAACTGCTTTGCTCAGAACTGTGCTTCTTTAATTGCTTGAACTAAACCAATTCCTGGATCAGCATTTTCTCTCGTTTTTTTTCTAGTGTATGATGGTGGCACAATTCCAAGGTATCCCTAAAACTTCCAAAGCTGGCTGGAGCTGGATGTGAGTTATTTTTTGTGTTTACTGAAGAGAATGTTTTAAAAAAAAAATCTCTACCAAGAACTTTTAGCCTTCCGGTGATGAAGGAATGGCTAGTTTGTGCTAAATTAACATCTTGCCACCTTCTAGTGATTACCTATAAAGTTCCTAAAGAAATATGCCCCAGGATTCCATTTAGTACTCATAGGTTTTAATAGGCAAATCTTTCTAATCTGCTCAAAAAGTGACTTCTAAGCTTAGACTGTGCCTTTTTATTGTACCATCATAGAATCCCTAGGAGTGGAAGTAACCACTATGATCACATAGTACAACCATCAACCTATCACCTCCTTGGGAAGTAAACTATGTCCCTCAGACTGTTAGCTTTTTGTCCCTTTAGCGTCAGCTTTTTGAAGAGTGAAGTTAATTCTAGTGTTTATGAAACATACATACATGTAGTCAGATAGGTGAGTGTGCATCTGCATTCATCCGCAGAGCACTGTTCTCTGACTGGTTTCTATGTAGTCCCTATTTAAACGGTCATTGCAACTATTAACTTCCTTCTATCCTTCTGAACACTTTATGTCTCAGATTCTAGTATCATCAATCAAATCACTTAATACTACAGATGGGGGAAGTGGGAAGATTGACCAGGTTGAGAAAGAAATAAAAAAGATAAACTGCTTGAAGAAGCTTAAAGTTACTTACAATCTGTCACAGTGGTTTGTATTACTCCAACATTTGTACTCTTGCTTCTTTTAAATAGGTTTTTACAAGGTAACCACCAAAAGCAGTGAAGTGGAAGCCACAGAACTGGCAGACATCAGTATCTTAATAGCTGATGTCCTTTCTCCTTTCCTCCTATGCTCTGCGAAATGGTGTCAGTGAACAGAAGACAACTAAGCCTGCTTTTTATATTCCCAACCCATCCTTACACTGTACCTTGTCTCACCTCCCAGCAAGCTGGTAGGTATTTTAGGATTGTTTTACTTGTCTTCTTCGCTGGCAGCTTTTCCTGCTCTTGTTAGTACATGAAAAGCTAATTGTGTTGAGCAGATTTGACTTGGCAAGAAACTCACAAAGTATATGGGAATCTCAGAGAAGCCCAGCACCAGACATCATTAATTCTAGTCATAGTAGGTAAATGTTTCACAGGTGAATGATATGCTCTGCTTCTTAAACAGGCAAGACACTACAGATTTCTTCATAAGCCTTCTCACTGTGGTATCAAGGTACATGAAAAATATTCTCATAACTAATTAGAAATCAGTCAGAAATTTAATGTGAAATTTAGAGGAAAAGAGACTAATACAGTAGAGAATCAAATTCAATCTAGTGGCACAATATCTAGCTTGTTAGCTCAGTTTAATTATTATTATTATTTTTTAATCTGTGTCTTAATTCAAGAGCAGGCAGAGAATATATCTACTTCCTTTGCATAACTACTTAAAAGAAGAACAAAAAGAAAAAGAGCCAAAATGTAGCACTGCAGACTCACCATTTTTTTTTTTTTCCTGATAGGATTATGAATTATTTAAGGTTTCCTCATCTTCAGAATGCCCAGTTGAATGCACTGAAATATTCAGAGACTGGAACGTAAAAGATTATACTGATGATTCAATAATTCTTGCCAACAACAGAAATAAAAATCTTGCCTTTTTCTTAATATTTTAAATAGGGAGAATTCATTTTTCTATTTCAATTTGTGACACTGTACCAACAAACCATTCAAGACATATCAGTGTTAAATGAAAGGGTATAAACATATAGCTGAAATGCAAAGGTATTTCATCAGTCCATTTGTATCTTCCTTGAAAATGCTTCACCCCCTTTTTATTTTTTACTCTGTTCTCTGCAATTGGAAAAACAATATTGCTTATGTTTGCACTGGCAATTAAGTCTGGCATTCTTTTGTGCTTTTTTTTTTTCTTCTCCTTATTACTAGTTCTTTTCTTGGTGCTCACAGGAGAACCTTGCAAAGCTGAATACACAAGGTTCCTTTTCCACACTAGTATTGATTTTCTTTTGTCTTTTAACAGACAGCAACCTGTACCCAACATGAAAAAAAATAACAAGCAGATAGTACTCAAACAGCAAAATCAACATTCTTATTTTTCAGTTAATGACTAATGTGAGCAAGACAAGATCCAGCAGCACTCCAACAGAAAGGTAGAGAGTCCTTTATTCCCGAAGTGTCAATGATATGGTCAATAGTTAAATCCAATAAATGGTATTTTTTCCCCTTCTTGAACCTGAAAGTTAAGAAATGAGAGCTCTTTTTCTTACCTGAACAGGCTTTTCCATGTATGTGAATTATTTGACTGACGTTGCCTTTCAAAAAGAGCTGCTTATATGTTAAGCCAGGAGGGTAAAGAAAATGAATCCTACTCATTAATTAGCATTGTCCTGTAGTCCAAATATGCACAATAAGGATTTGAAGATAGATCTCCACCTTTTGTGTATAATCTGGCAGGTGTACAAGTGACAATGTATCATAGAATCTTGTGTAAACCCTTGTGAAAATTCTGTCCTTTGTGAGATATGGATCTAGGAAAGCTAACATGCAGAGGGACAGGTGGTTAACAGAAAATAGCAGGCTGAGGAAAAGATACACACATGCTAAGAAATACTGTTTAAATTCTTCTAAGGTCTGATCAGTGGAGACCATCAGACTGATGGTCTCCACTGACTGAACCTGCATAAACTGACAGAACTCCAAATTGTACTGAACTTGTTCTAAGCAACTGGTACATAGTAGGAAAAACATTGGGTTGAATGACATGGATCATATCCAGGAAGGTGGAGGCTGCTGTATTCTGACAAAGACCTGGTGTAATACATGTACACTAAAGGGTCTCCCAGCCCCTCTCCCAGTTGGCCTCCTGCTGCTACTCCATCCCCATAACTGCAAGTAACCCTATGAGAGCATGTGTGTGTCTGAACTGGAAGTGGATGTACAGTGTGAATTAGTTATTATAAAGCTATGGCTAACAATGAAAGCTTGATTCTATTAATAATATAAATGTATGTGAACCTAAGTAGTAAAAGGTGTTTTAATAAATATCGGTCATGATCTGTCTCCCCAGTTTGATCGCCTACCAGAAAAAGCGGTATTTATAATAACAAAATTTCCTTTCTACATGGAAAAGACAAGAGATGAACCACTGAATGCAGTGTGCTAGGTATCCACAGAGAGGACCCGCCCCCCTTCATCTAAATGTTGAGCAGTAGCTTTATTTCCTGAATATACCCATTCATTATCTTCTACCAGCAATAAACACCTTACTAAAAAGAAATTGTAAGATCTTTATGAGCCTTCAGTTCATGTTAAGTTTAAAAGGGTCATATTCCTTTGTTTTGACAATACAAAGAATTCTGGCTTGCTTTTAGCTGTTTTTAAACCTTAACTGGAGCCAGAAGGCTGGATCATCAGTAGACATAATGTATTATCATTAACTTCATGAGGCAATTTCTCATGTGCAATTTTGCTAGTGCAGACATTCTAGCTTTTAGTTTAATTGAATTTGTTGATAAATCTGTCATGACATGCTTTCCATACACGATCTTTCTACAGGAAAAAAATATATTTTTACATAATAAAATTCAGTTCATGAATGAGATTGGAGAAAAAGCTCATTTACAGTTTACTCACATATTTAACTGGTTTCTAATAAGCAGTAGAAATTACTTACATTGGTCCTCCCTTCATTTATAATTTTCCCATTAACATTTGAAAAACAGGCAATGAGAAACAAACCCTATGCTGAGATCACACATTTTAGCAAATGTTTTCTTTAAATATTACCAAATTTATCATCATTGAAAATGGAATAATTTTCATTTCATCAATGAGGGCAATAAACAAATGCACTATTGCCTGCAGTGTCTTTGTATTAGAATTTCAGTTTCTGCACTTGTCCCCAAGGCCAAGGAGCATGACTTTATGTTGCCAACGTGCTGTGTTTCATCAGGTTGTGTCTTAGTATATACATGTTACTTTATATCTAAGTAGATGTGACAGAAGGTAACAGACTATACTGTGGTGCTGCAATGTCAGCCTGCACAGCAGAAAGATTAGAAAATACAGTGCTGTAAGCACGTTGACTGGAAAGCAGAAAGCAAACATAGCCAAGATCTAGTTTTTTTGACATGAAGTCAAATAATTGGAGCACATATGCTCCTTCATTGAAAAAAAACAAAACAAAAACAAACAAACAACAACAACAAAAAACCACCACCTTGTTACTGCCATGAGAATAACAGTTTGCTTTTCCTTTTGGTTTGGCAGCAAGTGATTATCACTTTCAATTGAACCAAAGGAGACAGCAAGGCAGACTCAAATACATTGCAGGTACAAGGAAAAGGAAGCAGTGACTATGAGCTACTGGATTTAACACATGTTATTACTGTTTGCTGTATTATTATTTTTTTTTCCCCTTCTCTGAATTTGTGCTTTTGCTGTTGTTTTCCTGCTGAAGAGGACTGTTTGTTTGTATAGGAGAAGCCTACTGCCTTCAGCTGCCCTATTTTTAACTACCTTGCTTATTACAGCGCTACATTTTGAATCTCTTTGTCCACAATGCAAGATGTTCTACTTAAAGCTTTTTTGATGTTATTGCACTGAGAGAATTCACTTCAGTAGCCCTAAAAGCCATTCCAGGAATAAGACTTGATCCTACACTCAATTACCTGTCCACATTCCATCAACCATCTAAAAAGAGGTTAAACAAAATGGAAGGACAACCAAGCCTAGACAGTAAATGTTCTCTGGGAATTGACTTTCTTCTTTCTCCTTAATGCAGCAAAAATGCCAGCAAGTATCTTGGCAATATTTAAACCAGCCTCATTTTCATGACTGTCATACTGTTTTACAAACTCAATTATCAATCATTTTAATTTCACTGTAATTTATATTAAAAAAAAAAAAAATTGCAGAGGAGGACTCATACCTTATAAGAAGATGCAAGACCAGTGTGGTCGTGCAGAATAACATTGTCCTTGTAAGTTATTAAAACCGTTCAGAGGGAGAAGGAAAATAAAATTAGGTCATCTTAATTCAAAGTCCTATTTTATTTTCATTATCACTTGGCTTTTGAGAATCGACAGCCTTATCCAATCATCATAATCTCTTCTTCATTTAATAATTACAGAATTTTTGTAAACAAACACCTTTGAAAGTTTTTACCTGGCCAGCTTCTCAGGCTTTTCAAGTAGAAATTTTCAGTGAAATGTGTATTTTGTATCATTGAAGGTAGGTCACCCTACCTTCTTATGTTACCAAATGACATTAAAATGATTATGAAAGATGAGACATGTAACCACGAATTTGGTGATTGTGGTCCATCTGGGTATTTAGGACAACTTGTAACAAAACTTTAGCATACTCAAACATGGAAGATAATCTTTTGATAGCAGTTGTTCAGCTAGGTACACCCACATGCATTTTTTAGTGTGCTAGTGGATATGACAGTAAAAGAGTCAGGGACAGAAAGTGTAAGTGCTTAAATGGAAATGCAGTGAACAACCCTAAGGATTAAAGTGCATCAGATCCTTACAGCAAATGACCCAGGCCCACTTTCAGTTACTGGGAAAATACCTCCGGTGCTTTTATGAAGTAGATCTCTCTTTGAGGTTACAAGGACAAAATGAAGAGGATTTTTTATTTTATTTTATTTTTTTAAACTCACTCCAGAATCAGGCTTGCTTACTTAATTTTTTAATTACTTCTCCTTATATCTGAAACACCTTCTAGGAGAAATCCTAGGCAGTTCTATACTTCACAATGGCTCTGGGATTTTTACTTTTAACATCCTGTCATCTGTATAACAGGAGCTTGTTTGTCTTCCCTCCGCAGCTATACAATGGCTTCATTTCAGTTTTGAAAAAGTGTAAGAAAATACCCAGGCCTCAAGACAAAAAATGTTCAAAGCTGAGTTTTTGATCATTTAAACATCAATACTTCTGGCTGCACACAAACTATTCAGAATCCTTTCACGGAGTTGGCAGAAAGCAAAGAGATGTTTTTCATAGTACTGCTAACAATTAAGCCTCTTGTCTCCTAAAGGCAAGCTCATGCCTTTGGATGCTTCCTGTCCCAAACAGATTTGGTCACTGCCAGCCTCAAACAGGAACCAATAATGACTTACATGCATTGATCTCAGTTATGTGGTTGCTGGAATTGTTATTTAAATTCTTAATGTAAGAACATAGACTATAATATGAGAGATAATAGACTAGAATAATAGAGAAAATTTAAGCTTCACATGGGAGAAATGAATAATATATTTTTTTTCTTTAGAAGTAAAGCTCACTTGGTCCAGCCCTTAAATTATGGCAAATAGTTTGTCCAGGACAAAGTTGTTAACTGACTCCATTTACTGCCTAGCATGCAGTACTCCAATCCAGGCATATGCAGGACCAATCCTAATCAACATTTTTCCAGGAACAGGTAGCTAATGGTCTAAATGGCTAGAAATTGAATCTCCATCCTTACTGAATCAAAGATTAAGAAATACTTGTAGATTCCAAGTATAATTTTCTTTCTCTATAGAAATAGTCTCTCCCCCTCTACAAGGAGAGGAGATCAGATTTTCCCAAACCTCAAAAATGTTCAGGCCTTGGAACACAGGCTGGAGAAAGAAAGTCTGCAGGACACCATGCTGTACACGACCACTGGGCAAGCGTCTGCACATTTTCATGGAGATTCAGTCACTTAACTAATATAAAAGTCAGAGTGTACAGTTTGTTTCTTCTTTCTGGTCACTTTTATCTTTAGGAGACTGCCTATATTTCAGTTTTTCAATAATCAGACCTTCTTACATGTTTGGACCTTTACATAGCAAATCAAACTTCTCTTAACTGAAGTTTTTGGTGAAGGAAGTTAATTCAGATGTGCCAGGGATAGTCTGAGCTCACAATATTTAGTAAATTCAGTTCAGTACTAACTAGGCACAGGCTTTATCCAGCATTCCATCACTTAATGAAGAAAACCATTAGCATCAGCAAGGGTGAAGAGTCCTAAAAAGATGTTCATTGATTTCACTCAACAAATACAGAAAAACACAACTATTCCACCTAGTACTTCTTTCTCTTCCATAAGCTGTTCCTATTTCTCTGCTTCTAAAACAAGGAGCTACAAACTGGAATAAGCTCTGCAATTTCATTACCTAATGTTGCATTTTTGTCCACTGCGTGTCACCTTACATCCAGTCTTGTTTCCACCATTTGTTTGGTGACACCATGCAGCAGAAGTCTAACGAGACATCTTATAAACAATTTTACTCACTTACTCTCTCCTAATGTAGCCAAACAGCCTAACTGGAATTTACAGAGGATGTTACAGACATTTTAGTTTCATATGTATATTTGTGTGTAAAATTTATACCAATACCGGCAATAAAAAGTACCAAGAACTTTGGGTTTAATTTGGTGGCAGAAATAGACATGAAAAACTGATTACTGTCTTTAAAAGCTAGTGTTAATTGGCTTATTAGTTGGAGACTGAGGAAATAGTTTTTGCAGCCATCGTTTTAAGTGAGAGCACTAAGTTAAGCAAAATAACTTTGAGAATCAAATAATGAGACAAATCATACACAAGGCCAGTAATGTGTGACCATCGGCAAACAGCAAATGTATGAACAATGGAACAGTATTATTCTTTTAAACAGGGATTCTTTGCAGATAAACAGTATTATCTCTTGGTTTAATTGTTGTTTTTTTTGTTGTTTTTTTTTTTTCTTCCAGTTATTACATTCAATAAAGTGTATGAGAAAGCAAACCATTGATTTACTACTGTCAAGGAGTACTTAGTGTAGCAGTTTAAACAAAGCATGTCTGTCTCCATATATAATTCATGTTTATTATAAATGTAAAGGAGAAGAAAAATGCAACAAGAGTACATGTAGGCTTAGCTATGTAAATTCCTGTTGTTTTCTGAATGTAATAAATACAGTGTTTACCTGTGGAAATAATCAAACAAATTTCCTGCACTGAATAGGTATTTTCCATAAGCTGATGTTAAAAACATTCTCCAAACACTGATTGCTTCCTTCCCAACTAAAGCAAATCATTTGTTCTTTAAAAGCAGTCTGGACTTGCTGCTTTATTCTTAATGTGCTTGATACACATGCATCACAGATCTTCAGATAGATTTAAAAACATGTCCTGGGTTACTTTTTTTTTTTTTTTTTTTGGAGGGATAGTACTGATTTAAAGAATGCAGCATGGTTCCATCTTCTTCCCCCCTTCCTGAAATCTTGTTCTTGCTTTATTGAACTATTTGTAATTCAAGTAGCATTTAGATACAAGAAAGGGCATTCAGATCCTGTCACTCAAAAACCTAAGTGTTGGTTGAGTTATATTTTGGATTTAGACTAGTAATATATCAGTGGTTATGTCAAGTCGTCTTTGAAATGCTGAACTTCTGGTTCACTTGATTTCATTAGCTCATGTTTTCTCCTTTCCCAGCTATAAGGCACCACATTGTAGTAATGAGCTTTCTCTCTCTGTAATGTCTTCAGTGGATACCCCTCTACTTTTCTCTTATCCTAAAAAAAAAAAAAAAAACAAAAAAAAAACACAGAAAAATCACTTGGGCTTTGTTCCTCAATTACGTATTCACCATGTTAACTTTGACATGGGAAAAGTTCTACGTGTACATTTCTAATTAAAATATCATTC
This sequence comes from Perdix hodgsoniae, assembly GCA_035772895.1. Lineage (NCBI taxonomy): Eukaryota > Metazoa > Chordata > Aves > Galliformes > Phasianidae > Perdix > Perdix hodgsoniae. The sequence continues at coordinate 16,198,112 of JAPSGF010000012.1, read as the reverse complement.
CAATTACTAACTAGGAATCAGAATCCTACTGTGTAGTGGTTTATTATGAAATGTATCTGAACAAAGCAACACAGCCCTCCACCCCCTTTTTATTTTTCTTGTCTCTTCAGCAAAATAATAAGCCCAGAATGCTAAACTAATCAGAAATAGCATATCAGAGTGAATGAGAGCATGTTTAAGTCCCCTGAAGGCATAATAATGATAGTGCTTGTTAAGGTCACTATTTTAATTTCAAACTACAGCAACAACTCTTGAAAAAAAAAAAAAAGAAATTCACAACCAAGAACTCAGTATTAGCACAGTGTCACAGCATATTTACAGATGTTATATCATGTCTGAGTAGTGAAAATAACCCCAGAGTGAATAGCTTCAATTGCCTAAATACAGGAACTCATTTAGACCATAGAAAACAATCAACCAGAAATCATAAATACTCTGGATAACAGAAGCCACCAATCATCATCCAATTACCTGTGTAGATAGGCTGTATGCTTTTAGAGAGAGAGTTGCTGTGTTAATTCTTGTCTGTTTCTTTGCCTGTAAGGTCTTAAAAAAAATAATAAATCTGATCTTGAAATAAATAAGGTTTCAACTTCTCTTATACTTTATTATAATTCTTAGCAGATTAGACTTGGTAAGACTCTTAGCATTTTAAATCTTAAAATACAGTCTTTAAATAAGCTTGTCTTTGCTGACCTGTCACCTCTAAGTTATTTGCAGAGAACTTTGATTAAGTAGCATTAACTAAGTCTCTTCCTTAAATGATTGGAAAAAATGTAACTTTAAATAGGTCATTTAAAAAAAAAAAAAAACCCACACCAAAAACTTTCTGCACTACTTTCCTCATCTCTTCCCTACTGTCTGCCTTAATAGGTAAAGCCCTGTCTGCATTTGCAAGGGGTTGCAGCCCTTACTGCCAACACAGACAAGGCATTCAGTTAGACAGGTTCTGTCAGAGACCTCAAAGCTTTCAGTGTGGACCCTCTGCCTACTGGAAATAATGTATTTTACACAGAAAGTATCTTTCTCACTCCCAACTCCTATAATCTCTGTAAATGCTTGAGTTCTGTACAGCATATTCAGAACTCTCTGCAATCGTATTTTATTACTGACTGAGGTAGCCTTTTTCAGCTATAGGTCATGCCAGAGATTTTACCTACCTTTGTTCTTACTTGCCTCTATGCCATTGTATCAAAACATGTTTTGTTTTGTTTTGTTTTTGTAGGAACAAACTGAAGTTCCATTTTTGTGTTTTGTAGTTACGATTGTAGTTGCAGTTTAGTCATAACACCAACAAAAGTTTTAAATGGCTTGTGTTTCTCCAGACTCATCAATGGTCTATGAAAGAAGCCCCACTGTGTCAAATTAAATTAATCTGCAAAACTGGCCTGGCTAGCCTATGAAGCACATCTCTTGAATCCTGTTTTATAGTATGCTAGAAAAAAAGCTTAGGGGCAGAGCACTATTTTAATTTCTCACATTCTCACATCCTCATTTTTTTGATAGAGGCATTCAAAAATAAAGAACTCTTAATTTTTTTTTTTTCAACTGCAAGCAAAGTCCAGGCCTTGGCTTTGAGGAGGATTCTGATCATTTTTGTCAAGTCTCTTTCAATAGTCAGTTGCCACTAACAGACTTCAACCTCTACTACAAACAGCAAATAGTCACGGAAGTTTTTAAAGCAGTGTATGAAACTAGGTTCTGTCTCTGACAAATTGGCAACCTAGTATTGAAAAGTTCTTGTGATAATCAGTGGCTCCCGTAGGTTCAGAATCTCCAGAGAAGTACATCTTACTAAGGGAAGACAGTAATCACACAATTTCATTAGAAAATGCTCTTTTGAGAACTGTGTATACAGCTAAAAGTTGCTATTTCTGTTTATGTGGCCGGTATATTACATTTCATTCTCTTGGCTGTGCATTGGGAAGTAACCTACAGCAGAAGTGATATGACTGCATGTATTTACTTTCTAATAAAAATACCCTTCTTGAAACATTTTCAGCTGACCTTTTTTGGTCCTGTTAACTAGAGAAGGAGTTGTTACCAAGATTGGTTTAGATGCAATAATTGCTTAAACATGACATTTAGGATTCTCTCAGAGGTGAGATGAATACGGCACCTTTTCCCAATCAGTGAGCAACGGCTTACATGTCTTCCCATTCTCCTTACCCTCAGCTGTTTCTAAACACAGCTTGTACATAAGTACCTCTGTAGAGAATGCAGCAAAATTTCAGCCTGTAGGAAGTTTGAGCTGTTAAGAAGATGAGCACAGCACTAATAAAATCTAAACACTTATAGTCAAATCTTCTTCCTGATGCTGCTAAATGGGAACTCACAGCTTAACATAATAGGCAATTTAGCATATAAATGTGCCCCATAAAAGCAGGATGTTGGCAGTGCAAAACTATAAATGTTAACCTTTGGGCAAGCTGTTACAAATGTGCTACAGGCTCTTGCAATTTTAATGAACTTGTTTGTACATACAACATTTTGTACTAAACACTAGAGATAACACACACACACAATGATGAACACCTTCAGAAATGCAGACTTGTGGGAGCTCATCAAGAAGCGCTGGCCTACAACATTAGTCACTTTCTTTTGAAGCGAAAAGCCTTGCCATTCTGAAGTTATCTATATCCTAGTCATCTATTATCAGTCACTTGTGTCAGAAGGCAACGTTTCCCCTCAGAAGTGTGATTGAGAAACAATGCATAACTCTCCTAGCGGTGTTAGAGAAGATATATTTATAACTCAGAGGGTTTGTAGTCAAAACTTACATCTTTGTTAGGTACAAACATTAATAAATGCCATTTTCACAAGCCACTACTTTTGGTAAGTTTCTGGAAAGGCAGAAGACATTGTAACTGTAGGAAATCTATACTAACTGCAAACCTATATCAAGCTAAAAGCAACTAATGGTTGTGTTATGACCTAGCAGACACTTGTAACCTTTTGCTGAAGGTAATCTGGGTTTGATGAATAAGTGTCTAAGTATCTCCAAAATCAGATAACAGTGTAGAACAGCCAGACTAAGCTGCTCTCTTTTTTTTTTGGGGGGGGGGAAGGTATTTGCACACATTTTCCACAAGCTTTGCTGCTCGTTAATACATTAAGTACAATTCACCTTGATGGCAAATATGTTTTCAGATCAAGCCTCTCATATCATTTGTCTTTGTAGGCCACTCGATTCTGAAGTATAACTATTCGTAACTATTGTTTCATGCTAGATGTGAAAAAGATTGATAGGAAAAGAAATAGTATTCACTCCTAACCAAATTCACTGCCAAACTTTTTCACTTTATGCCCTGTGATCGCCTCAGCAAAATGTCAAGTTTTCAGTTCACATTCACTTAATAACATGATGTCTACTGAAACATGCATATCTCATAATGCTTTTACCTTCTTGTTCCTCAATGCAAGTACTCACAGAACTGTACTTGCTATGAGGTTCTTTTCTTCAGTCACCAACCTTATCTGCCAGCAAAGCATGGATCTAGATAATTTGTACAGAGCTGCAAAAGTACTTAGGAATTTCTTCTCACAATTTTATGAATACATGTATGAATACACACACACACACACACACACATACACACAGATAACAATCTGGAGGGAGGGGAGTAAAGTCATTGAGAGTTTGGAATTATGTGGCATAGCCAGTGAGAAAAGCTCCTCCAGCACTATGCTTTAATATGCAGAACAGTGTATCCAATTTGGATCCTAAAATATTACAAAAAATTTTGTATAATGTTTACTTAAAACTTTTACTTACAGACTCAGAATTACAATTTTATGTTTCTCTCAATGTACAGTTACCCATGATCTCAGGACAATCTTTACACATCTCATTCCCAATCCAGATCTACTAGAAAAAGTACTGAAGTTATCAAAAAGTGGAATTTTTATTGTTTTAATTTCACTATAAAGTCACAAGGTCATTCCTCCTAATTCAAGCAAGCAAACAGTCAGAAATCTTCCATACCCATCCATAATCCATAATACTCAAAAAAGAACCTACAATTCAGAAAACCATATTTTATATTGCTTTAAAAAGTATTCATTGGCTGCTTTGTAACAGCTTTGCTTGAAGAGTTCCATTTCTTTCCAGCACCATTGGCCTCAAAGTGAGAAAGCTTGTTTCTCTTGGGAAAATAATCCATCCACCAGACTCCAATTTACCTGAGCCAAGACTAGGAGATCTACACTAGCATAAAAATCATAGAACCGCTTAGGATAGAAGTGACCTTAAAGATCATCCAGTTCCAACTCCCTGCCATGGGCAGGGCTGCCAACAACTATCAGGCTGCCCAAAGCTCCATCCAATCTGGCCTTGAATGTCTCCACAAATAGGGTACCCAGAACTTCTCTGGGCAACCTGTTCCAGCCCCTCACCATTCTCTGAGTAAAAAATTTCTTCCTTCCTAACATCTAACCTAAATGTCCTCTTTTTAGTTTAAAACCATTCCCCCTTGTCTGTTGAGTTTTTTCTTCACTTAAGGAGCAAGTTATGATTCAAATCCGCTAAGACAAAGGAAAAAAAGGAAGATAAACATTAGGATTACATCCAGTAACGTTGCTTTTTATTGTTGGCCTCAATGACAGCACGCAAAGTTGAAATACATCAGATATATATATAAAAAAAAAAAAGCAAGAATGAATTGAAAATACAGCAGTTTCGTTTCCTTCAGTTATAATAGAAATTGCTGTCCTACTAGTTAGCCAAGAATTAGCTTTGTTAGCTAGCTTTCCAACTACATTTTTTCATAGTATGAAGAGTTACCCTGAAGGTAAATCCTTGGGGTTAATCTTTCTTTTTCAGCTCATTGCCTGTTGTGATCCCTTGGGGGAAAAAAAAAAAAAGAAAAAAAAAGCTCAGTAGTACTGTGGCTCCACTTATGGCAAAAGACAGAATCAGGACAGGAGTACGTTCTCATTGCTCCTGCTAGTCTTGTGGAAGATGCTCAGTGTCAGTAGAAGCTGAACATGCACAAAGCATACAGGCCCTCGGACAAACATCATAAGAAACACAGCTTGTAGCTTTACTGCCTCTGACCTTGCCTTGACCATACCTCAGTATGATTAGTATGTCAAATAAGGGGGAAAAAAAGTATTTGCCAGATACATTTTTTTTCCTGAAAACATCCCAATAACAGGAAAAACATTATTTTTCATTTACTTTTAAGTAAATGAGTTTAAGAAACTCAGCACTTTCTTGCCGTATTAGATCTGTAGCAAGTGCACTATGCTTGCGTGAAAATGTTAGGTGATCTGAAATACAAGTTCAATTTTTGACTCGTCTTACTGCAACATCTAAGCTTCATCTATTTTCTTCCTGTATGCCACAGTTCACTTGTGTTTATCATGTTGTTTACAGGTATGTTTTCATACCAAACTTCTGAAGGAAATCTGTTCAGTAGACTATGCCCTGGTCAACATGCAACCACTGACTTACTGATATGACTTCCTGCATCTGTGATACCATTCTGTACATCGACTATTGCTGAGTTAGATAAAGTATTCACAGCATTCAAAATATAACTTCAATCAAGATTCATCACCTTTCAAATGAGAAACATCAGCTGATTGAATTAGGTACATTAAGAACGGAATCTAATGCATACTGCATTCAATCATTCAATGAAATCAACTTGTGTTATAGAATACTGCATTTCTGGATTTATTGCCTGGATTGCCTGCATGTTTAAGGAAGCTTATGTGTAATTTCCTTACTGGAATGTTATATTTAAGAGACATTCATGCCTTTAAATTAAATCAATAAAACTGCATGGCTTTTCAGCAAAGTAAGAACATGTTCTCCTGGATATCACAGAATAGTAGAAAGGCTTAGGTTGGAAGAGACCTTAAAGATCACTTATTTCTAACTTGTTGCCATGGCTGGCCATTACCCACTAGATGAGCCTGCCTAGGATCCCATCCAGCCCAGCCTTGACCACCTCCAGGGGTGGGGCATCCACAACTTCTCTGGGCAACTTGTACCAGCATGTTGATGTGTTAAGGAGCCCTGGTTACCAAAGGTAAATTATTTTTCTCCATGCAACTGTTTTACTGCCAAATATATCTCAGTGACTCCTTTTCTAACATAACCAGATACTTTTTCCCCTGAAGAGCTGATAATCTGTTGGCAAGCTTTACTATCTACTGCTTGGTACCATTCAATCAAGTACATTCATTTTACTCATGCAAAAACCTCTGTGAGACTGGGCTTATCAGAAAAAGGATTTCTGAATGTGTTCAGTTTCACTTTTATAGTCCCATTTCAGTACTAGCATTTGCGTCTAGATATCCCAGAGTAATGATAAATAGAGCTAAGGGTTGTTTATTACAACATTTGCTATCTTGAATATGTTGCCATCTCATTACAACATATTTCAGCTTCTGCATGGTCTCTTATTTACACTCTATTGGATTTGTGTAGGGAACACAGATATTTAGAGTGGTAGAAAGGAGAGAGAAAGAGCATAGTTTCTAATACTTTTTCATATTCTCTTACCATTTTTAACATCAGAAACTGATAACTCAGTATGCAAATTTTCTGATCTTGGCATCGTCAGATGAAGATCAGATTAAAGCACAGGACTGAGATAACAATTATTAGTCTGAGTCACCTGCATTTTTGGGAGCTGTCAGCCAACCAATGCATACAGATAACAAGAAGTATGGATTACTTTTATTTTTTAGACTCTCAAAACAAGTTTGTGAAAACTACAGCAGAATTGCTGTAAGATTCATAACTTTCAGATAAGAAGGTCCAGCTTACCTTTTTCCCTGTTCTCTATAATACCATTGTGTGATTTCTGACATAAAAGAACATGATTTTACCTATATAGCTCTATACAGTAGCTACCTTTCAGTATTCCATAGAGAATCAGAACAAACTCTATATGCAATACTTGTTTTAGCTGTATTTTCAATAAGCTCTGTAAGGAATTAGTGTTATTATCATATATATGTATATATAAATATATTAACAAGTAATGAAAGTACCGTTAATTTCAAGAATTCCTTAAATAGGTGAAGAAATTATCCTAAAAATAAAGTAAGAGCAAATTTCAGACCTAATGTGCATCAGCTGTTTGAAGTCTGCCTGGCAGCTGACTAAAAGTGGCAAAGAGGTGGTTACCAGGGACTACCATCTTTGTTGGGTCCTGGATGGAGGTGGACAGCCCTCTGTGCAAGCTCATAGGAACAACTGGTTCCCTGGCTGTCCTCCCTGCCCATGCAGAGGAATTTCAACAGACTGAAAAAATGAACTGACAGAAACCAAACTAAGTTCAACAGGAGCAAGAACAAATGGCTGTACTCAAGACATTACAACCCCATGCAACTGTGGGGAGGAGGGGCAGGGAATGTATCAACTGACTGGGGAGTCCTTTGGCAGAAAAGGATCTTGAGATCCTGATGGAAAGGCTGAAGATGAGACAGGAATAAATTCCTGTAGGGATAAAGACTAATGTTATGCTGCATCTGCAGAAGTATGGTCAACAGGTCAAGATTATATGTGTATATATATATATATATATATATATATATATATACACATATACATATAGACACACATACATACATACATATATACATATATACAGACACACACATATATATATACACTTTTATATATATATATCTATCAGATATATATATACATACACACACACACATATATATACACATGTATATATATATGTTTTTGGTTTTTTTTACAGCATCTTTTGCATCACATCTAGGACTCTTTGCCTTGTTCTGGGTTCCCAGTACCTTGCCAAACTTTTTAAAATGAAATATCTAATACTTTTTCAAGTACCTATTGAATGTTTCACAGAGAAGATGGAAACAGCGTTTTCTCGAAGATGGTGGTGACAAACATAAGCTTCAGCAAAATAAAGTTTTGATTAGATAATGAATGAAAAGTGAATTCACATTGAGTATGTTCAAACATTGGAATGAGGGTGCAGTGAGGCTGTGAAATCTCCATTGTTGGAGATACTCAAAACTGGAAAGGAAAATGCACTGAGCAACTTTACCAGCTAAGCCATATTTTGAAAGTGGGAGTCAAGATGGTGGCCAAAGATCACTTCCAAGATGAAATATTCTGTATTTCCATGCTTCTAGAATACTGCGGCTAGAGACAATTTAGTTGCTTGTATTCCAGCGTTTATTTTTCCAGGAGGCTTCTGATCTTTCCTGATGAAAATGCCCTTAATATCTGGTTCCAATGCCAGAATAGTTCTTCAAAAGACAGAGGGTGACTGAAATTATTCCATATTGCAGATTGATAAGGAGGATAAGTCATGGAAAACATCGTGTTTTCCCACGCTTCCAGGAGTCTATTTTATTAAGATCCAAATAAATGCTGTCAGAACAAGGAATAAACTGTTCTTCCAGAATGTGAGAAATGCAGTCTTTCTTCAATATACTAACTCCCTCTCTAAGGAGCAAAAAAGGATTTGCTTTGGTTAAAAAGGCACTCTGTTATATGACTTTCTCTCCTAGTATCAGATTTCATGTTTCAATGGGTAAACTTTGCCAATCAGATATATATTCAAGTATAAAGTTATGAATTGTTGCAGTTAAAAAAAAAAAAGGAAGCAATGATATTGATCTATGGAAGAACAGGTGGGAACTGAACATATCTTCTCAAATATTTTTCTACACATGGTGGCACTCGCGTGCCTTTAACACATGGTATGAATTTTACCCATCGCATGTAAAGTTAGAAAATTTACATCCCATTCAATGCTAAGGGCCTGATGTAATTATTTGAGTTAATAAACAACTTGCACTTTATGACAATTTGGAGATTTTGGTCACAGTATTTTGTCCTCGATGTTCCATATTTAAGATAGATCTTCCACTGAGATACCTCTTCCCTTGTTTTACATTCCACACAACGGGCTGAAATTCCTTTGTGGCCTCCAGAACATAACTTTTAGGAACCTCAGGCCACTATACAAGGCATTTTAGCAATTTTAAAGTGCGTAATAAAGAGCTTCATCTTCCTATTGAAGTGACTTGATTTCAGTTTAAGGATTAAAAGTGGGATTAAAGATTAAATATAGGCTAGTTTAAGCATGACATTGAAGCCTAATGACTACAAAAGAAATGGAAGGTTCCTAAGCACCTACTGCTCTATGTAAAACACATGAAATTGTTCTGTGTAAAATACAGGCTGTAGAGCACAGACTGATACGCCTCTTTCATGGGTCCCTGCAGCCATCCATCCAGGCTAATCTGTTTGTAAAAGGGGTCAAAAACTTAAAAATTGACATGGAATGTATGGCATAAATATTAGTGAATTATTATGAATTATGTATACTAAGTGGTTTTCACTTATAACTTTTTACACTTAAACAAGTTTAAAATATTACCAAGCAGTATCTTCACTACATCATTTATTTCACACTGATTAGAAGGACATTGTTTATTACCTAATTAAGCACTGAAAACTGCAAGTGAAATTGTGCTGTTTTAGAAAATAAATAAATAAATAAATAAATAAATAAAGCTAGAGAAATAAAGCCAACACTAATTGTAATGGTTCACCAGTCCCATCCTGAGCGAAGGTGAACTAAGCTGAAAGAGTTCTATGGGGCTGTAATAGCTAGGAAGGGAAAGTCATCCCCAAATGATAGTATTAGTTTACTTTCTTATTCGTGATCTGCTTCTTGAACTGCTTATGCCTGCCTGAAAATGCCCAGGAGCAGGACAGAAAATGAAGACCTACATAAGTCATTGTCTGTTATCACCATCTTTCAGTGAGTGTTGAAAGATGCATTTACTGTGTCAATGCCACTGAAAGAATTTACTAAGTTAATGCATTAAAATCTAACTATCTTGATTTGAGTGAGTCTTTATCTGTTGCTTTTACATGACAAAAGTGCTGTAAGCCTCATTATTTTAAATAAACTAATTTTCTACTTGCTGCTAAAAGAGTTCTTCTTGAATCAACAGTGTGAAAATGAAGATTTTATTCACTTCTGCATGGTCAGAAGAGTTCATACTTGAAAGTTCGTAGAATCACCAAAGTTGGAAAAGACCTCCAAAATCATCCAGTCCAACCATCCACCTAATAACTCAGGCTTTGTACTGAGCACTCGGGATGTCAGGACTGATATTGATCAGGCTCTCTTCAGGGCAGTACTTGAACTGCCTGGAGGTGAATTTTACTTGGATAGCTGCAACAGCGGTTCTTCTAAAGGCTCACTGGCCACACCTGATTTCTTTAGGTAATGTTTATATGGCACATCCATTGGTTCTATTTCCTAATAGTAATAAGTAGTTTAGCTACTTTTTGCACTGCAACAAAGGAATGCTACAAAAATTTTTAACAAAGCATTAAAAAGTGAATAGGAATATGAGGAAGAAAGGAGGAAAAAGAACCCCTCACAATCAGCATCGTAGTCTCTGGAAAAAAAGACTATGTTCTGATTGAAACGCCATAAACTGTCACCCCAAGTCCAGACTTTCCATAATTAATTATGGACTAATAGTAATTCATTGATTAGACAGTTAAGGTTTCAATAATACCAACAATAAATTACCCTCTTTTAATAGAAAGTATTTTCTTTTAGACCCTATCAAGATCTTGAGCACAGTATGCACAGTAGTCTCTGTACTGTCCTTACCTTCTAGTGGAAACTATTTCAATAACGTGAAATAAACAAAAAGTGTAGAAAAAGTAAACATTCTACCTGCTTGCTCAGTTCTGAGGCTATTAGAAAATCACAACCTTTGCCTGAAAACACTAAATTTAACTGAAAAAAAAATCATAAGATGTCAGAGAAAATGTAGTAGATTGACATAAGCACTGCAGCATATGTTTGTCTGATGGATGTTTCTTCCTTGCAGCAATTCATGTTCTACAGACCAAACTAGTCCTCCTCTTTTCCTTAACCCTATCCCCGAGTAATACCCAAAATAAAAGCAAAGTGTCAGAAATACATGTAAATGCAAGTAATGGAAAAAAAAATAATGAGAAAGTTTGCTGGAGTAGTAATTTTCAGGTCAATCTTTCTATCACTCATCCTTCCTAATACTTTTCATGCTTAAGTGAAGAAACATTTATAAAAAGTTGGAAAATAGGTTTAGAATGACAAATACTATTAAAAAAAACAAACTATAAAAACTGTAAAATCTTAAAATATTTTTTCCTATCAAAATTTATTATGAGTAATGGTTATCATTAAGGTACTATGTGATATACTGATTAAGTTGGGTTTCTGTCAAAAAATATACGAAATTATTTCAATTAAGTTACTTACTTCTTGTAAAGCACTTCTTTCTCTACCATGTAATTTTCAGGATAGAGGATAAAAGCTTGGTGCCAACAAGTATGTATGCTGCATTATCCACTTTCAAAAGCAATGCCAAGCAATAACTATTGCATACACATCATGTATAAGTATCACAGAACTCAAAGAAATTTGCAGATCCAATGATCCATAAAGAAGGGAAAAAAAAAGGTATTTCATTCCATCAATCAGTAAGTTAAATAGATTTGATGAAACTACTTATAGAGGTTATTTTTACCATAGACCAAGCTACATCTGATCTTGTTTTTCACTCCTTTAGCAGTCATACAGCATTATAATTTAACTTGAAAAATTACACAGAAAAACAGTCGTAAGGCCCTAACAGTTTAATTTAACATGTTAGACAGTAGCCAGATATCCCCATGCTCTTATCAGAATCATTAATATGCTACGTGAAAACACAAACAACAAAAACCCCTCATTTATTCTCCCTGCATATCAGCAGGATTAACGTCAAAAGCTCTCCAACTTCCTGAATAAAATGTTTCTTGTTTTTGCTATGACAAATGAGAAAGAAACCTCAGCCTGAACTTTTTCATCTACAGATTATTTTCTTTTATAATTCATATTTTTTGACAGCTCCAGGTAGATCAGAGGTAATACCAGTCACCGATCCTCATTGGCAGAAAGGTGGCAGAAAACTACAGATCGATACAAAATCCTAAATCTCAATGTTCTATTCTCATCTCAGGTTTTCCTCCTTATACTCTGTGAGGTAAAATGGTGATGCAATTCCATTAAAATAACGCTAGGACATGGGTTAAAGATTTCTCTGACACTGTTTGTAACTTTACTGGTAGAGAGACCTGCAAATAATCACTCTCGACATGTTCTATCAAGTATGTGGATGCACATCATCAGGGACTTTGTACTACAGAGTATCTACCCTGGAGAGGCAAACTAATTCTATTTGCTCTTTCTTTCCATAGAGGATAATAACAGTTCTTCCTTGTCCTTCAGAAATGAGCAAAGGCACTATTAGTACAGTTTCCTCTCTGCAGTTTAATAAAAAGCTATTTTATTGAATTAGATATGAAATTTCTTCTGCAGAACTGTCTGGACCTAATCGTGGCTAAAATCATGAGCTAAAAGTGAATATCCAGGAAAAAGAATTTGCCATTGCAATTTCAAATTATTCACCCTAGATCAAAAATACCAGTTATTTTTGTATTAAGACTTTTTCCCTTTCCAAATACAGCTAGGAAAAACAGAGGAAATCACAGAGTATTAAAAGAAAATCCTTCATTCCTCCAGCCTTATGAACTGTACTCCACAAAAATATTTTCATGCAGGATTAATCTATATCTAGAGTAAATGAAATAATTATTTGTGCAGAGTTTTTTCAGATCATTTTGCTCTTCAGAATTTGAATGAAAATGGGAAAGAGGTGTAATTTTAAGTAGTCTTAAGGCTTCTGTCTTAGAGTTCCCAAATTCATTCATTTTCTCTTGCAAGCAATATAATTTTGTTTGTGAATTCAGTAATGCCAAGAATAATATCTCTAAAAGGAAAGGAACTTGCCAACTATTTTCAGTGACAAAGCCACAATTTTCAGTTCAGCTAGACTAAAATACTATTTACGATCTAGATGCAACCATCTAGAATAATCACAACAGTTACAAAAGCTGACCAGCAGTTTCAAAAGAAACTTTTTTTCTTTCCTTACCCATCACTCGATGGCAAATCTCTTAGTACAGTTCTGAGAGTTTCAAGCTGATACACGCTAGATTTTTGATGGCTAAACAGAGTCATTGTACAGCCCCAAAGCTGACTTCAATACTAAAAATAAATAAAATAAAATAAAATAAAATAAAATAAATAAATAAATAAATAAATAAATCTAAAAAGCTACACCTAGAAATAATAAAGTTAATGTCATTCATAGGCCTCAGGCCCTTCAGTGAAAATTTCCAAGATAAATCTTTCTAGAAAATTCCACAGAACATTTGTTGTGGCCTGTCCTAACACTCTGCTTCAGATTTCATCTGCTCAAAGTTAGTGTAGCTAAATTAAGCCCAGACCTTGAGTCATCTTAGCTGGCTTTCAGCCTTTCAACATACTATACTTCAGTTTGTGTACTGTATAGGCAACCCCATGTGATTTTATATTTAGGACTCACTCCATCACACTGTGACTCTGGATCGTAATGTCTCCCAGAGTAGCAGTAATACTAGATTCATGTAGTCACCTACAGTGTTTTCTGCAGTTCAGAAATCAAATTTTAATTAGTATCAAAGAAGAAGAAAGACATGAAGAGGAAAACTTTTTTTTTTTTTTTCCATTTTCCTTCTGGATTTAAATTGATCATTTGATTAAAGCACTGTGGAATCTTGTTTTTCTTCTTTTTTAAATTTGTAGTTATTCAGTGTTTCTGAAAATGCTTTGCTTTTCCCATAGATATGTAAATTCTGTTTCTTGAACCACTAGTATTACAGTGGGTAATTTTAATTCTTTTTCTCCCTTCACATCTCAGAATAAGACTTCCTGAAGTCATTCTGGCACTAGTATGACCAACTTCATCTGAGTAGCAAGTCTTTGTATCCTGATCTAAGTTAAATCTGTGGCTGTGTGAAGTCCTAGTTATACCCACCACACATTTAGAGAACATTCCTACAAAATAAAGTACCACAGAAGCACGGATAAGTTTGATAGCATACAAGTTGTGCTCTCCCATATTAAACTGATTTCTGAAACAAACTAACTTGAATAGACAGTACTTTGAAGTACTGTTTTCATCTTATATCATTTCTGTTGTATGATGCCTTCTATCCCCAAATATATCGGCTTGTCAATTAAATAATAGTCTCCTTAAATTAGAAATTTGAAACAAATCAGTTACATACATTAAATACAAGTCTCTATGAAAACTAATTGGATTGTATACGGAATTTATTGACTTGTAATTAGAATATATTGGTTTGTATGTAGCAAATTGTTTACACAGTGTATGCCGTCTGCTGCGATTAGTAATCATCACATTTAAAACAGATGGGAATTCTTTATACAGCATATTGGGTTTTGTGTGCATTATAATATACTGTAGCAGTTGACATGCTCAAATACATGTATGAAGTTACAGAACTCAAATGTGTTGTTTTGTTTTGTTTTGTTTTTTCAGCCTCCAGCCATAGATTCTGTGTATTTCAAGAAATAGTCAAGCTACCAGAAATGTTTATTTATGATTCTATTTATTCTATTCTCATACTGTGTCCAAATGAAGGAACTATATCCCACTAGCTGTTAATGAAATGAAGATTCTCATTAAACTATATGAATTTTACATGAGCATATTTCGTCTTTGACATGTATATTTAATCATACTAATATATCCAAGAAAATCTGATGATTGATAGCACCTGGAAAACTTGTAGCAGCATGTAACACAGTGGAGCATCAAGGTTAGATTCTTATAAACAGATGTCCAGTTTTCTTTTGTCTCAGTAAATCTATGTGCTACACCGTGAAGAAATATCAGGCTTATGTTTGGGATTGCAAAAGACCATTTTCTATGGAGGTCCAGCTGCAATAATGATCACACACTGACAGTCTGCTTGAAGTCCTAAACAGAGACAGACTGACACTGCAGTAACAGTCAGAAGCAGCTTCAGAGAGACATGCAAAGGAGACATGGGAAATCTGAGCACTGCAGGACATAATCGAATTCAAACTATACTTATATATGAACTACCAGGAAACATGAGAGAATTACAGATTGAGTTGCATCATTTTGGCTGCCTATTCTATAGTGTCATATTTTAGACTAGAGCAATGCAATTAGCTTTATAATACAAGCAGAGAAAAAAAAAAAAAAAAAAGCATTATTTTCACTGTTTGTCTAAGAACAAAGTAAATATGTTTCTGTATTTTTCTTTTTTTTCGCATACTTTTACAGCCAGCACAGACAGTTTTGTGTCATTTTCTCTTTCAAAGCTGTTATTAATTTTGAATAAAGTGGCTCTCAGTATTGACACAACAATTATAGAAGTATATTAATCATTACATAATATAGACATATTTAATTGAAAAGTTCATGATTATTGAAAAAATGACACTTTTTATTCTATGCTATTTTGTATATGCTGATGTATATGGAGTTCAATTGACTCCTTCTGAAAAGTTATTTATTTGAGTACAAGGTTTATAGGTGGCTGATCTCAATTTAGTAGAGTGTCCTCAAACATCAGGTGAAGCACCTGTTGCCCTGTTAAAATAAAACAAATTGATTGTATTCCTATAATAAGAGACTGTACACACACACTCTGTAACAAGCTCTTAATGAGGAAGTGCTTATTCCTCAGCAGTGCTTGGGAATCTGTGCTTTATGGATTTCTCTGGTGTTTATGGTCTTCTCAGTTTCCCCTTGGGCCTTCATTCTGCTGATCTACTATTCAATACCAAAAGCCTTGTAAAGCTTTCCATGCTTTTCTCCTCAATGTGCAAGCCTCTTCTTTCCCTGGTCTCTTACTACCACGTAATCAGAATCTTGTAAAATCTTCAAAGTAATTCAGATATTGACACCCAGAGAAAGACTTTCTGAGAAAGCTAAGTTCTACCACGTTTACCAGAAGCCCTTCTGAGTCAGATCCACTGTATATAATACAACTTGAAATCATGAAGTGTTTGCTTTTAATTACAAAACACATGTACTATGCAACATGCCTGTTAAAAGGGTCACTAATTTTTCATTATGTCAGGTTGGCCAGGAGAATCTATTATATTTGGATTGATAACAAGAAGGAAAGCTGCAAGATTTCACTATGACGAAAAAAGCTTGCCATCCGCAAGAACTAGGCCATGACTAGCATATAAAGTCATGCCATAGCTGTCTAAGGAAAGGGGGATTAAGATGCATTTGCATATGCAGATACCCAAGACCTATGATAGCTTAATTTTGGTTGTTTTTGTTTTCTTTTTTTTCCCCACTGTTTTTTTGAACAATGAATTTTACTCAAAGCCATTATGTTTTTAGAGTTTTTAAATGACCTGGGATAGTTTCCAAATTCATGTTAATCTCCAGGAATATATAGCATTAAAGAAATGAGAACCGCAGTCAGTTTCAGGCAATACAAATGAAGATATGGATCTTAGTGGTTTTCCACATTTCAAAAGGCTGCTGAGTTCAAGAATAGAAAATTAGAGAAGACCACAGACCAACAGAACTTCAAAAGCCAATTGTCCTTGTCAGACCTCAAGCAAAATGCATGATAGAGAATTAGATTTTAATTTGTTTACTAATAGCTATTTCTACATTTTTTCCCTAGCTATACTTTCACGTAATCAATAAAAATAACTTCATTCATTTAGTCATTCACTTTAAGCTTAAAATGTAGCTGCTTTTTCCTTCCCCATAGTATATGAAAGTACTTTAAAATAAGTTTATGAATAGAGTTGTGGCTAGTAGAACTGAAAAACAGTCATATATAACACCTTAGACTTACAGAAGACCACTGCCTGAAAATTAGCAAGCTGTTATCCTGCCTAAAATGCTTTTGAGAGTTAAGAACATTTTTAAAACCTCTCTCAGCATGACTTTGTCTTATGTTTCTCACAAGTTCGATTTAAATGGAATTATCTTCATGTTTCCAGAGGTAAAAAGGGGCCAGACATTTATGTAAATCCTCCAGCTTCAACCTAGCAGGATAGAGGCAATGACAAGTCTTCAAAGGACAATTTTTGTTTGTGTACATATCTTCACAAGTTCTGGAGCTTTGGAAAGTTCATTCCAGTTTAGAAGCAAACATACAGTTGATAACGCAGATACTTAGTATGTAATTAGGTAAATGGAGCTCAAGTGCTTCAGTTAAAGCCATTCATTCACAGATCTACTTGTGAAAAACAAGGGCAATGAGAAACAAGCAGAGGATGTCCTAGAGCAGTAGGTCACTCTTCAGGCTATAGACATGACAGTTCTCAGGAAAACAAAGTAGCAAAGCACATATTCTCCTAAACAGAAACTCTAAGAGGGATTGAAATTAAAAAGAACAGAGATGGAAGGGATCAGCTAGTTCATCCTGCTGACAATTCAGTAATGTTCCTGTGAGGATTAGCATATTGTTCAGCATGGTGTTAAATATTCCCTGCTAGGAGCTTCCTCTTTGAGACCATTTAAACTAGAACAGATCTTACTATCAGGAAGTAGGCTTGTCTGTTACCTAAATATTCATATTTCTTAATTTTATCCTATTATGTCTGCTTAAGCCATGACACATTCTGCTCTGTCAAATAATGCCTATCCTGTTTAACTCTTTCAGATACTGAATATTGCTACAGTGTCTACTAGGGCTGTATCAAAAAACAGTCTTGTTAAGTGTTCTTCTCACTCTTGCTTTATGACTGAATTGCCATTCCAGCAGAATTATTATCATATAATATACTTACATATTACAAATGAAATGGAGTATTTGATATTTATCAAATAAAAAGCATCATGGGAGAACAAACTCCAGAGTGAGTTACTTTATGTCAATTGCCTTAACATTTGCTTTAAAAGTTCTCATCAGTCTGCCACAATAAAGCATGAAATAGAAGACATACGTTCCTCTGAAAATATCCCCAAAGGTTCAGACTTAAAGATTCCTGCTGTGGCAGTCTGCCAGTAAGCTCAATTAGAATTTTTGACTGAATTAAGTAGTGCACAATCAGAGCATACAAAGAAAAAAAGCACCCTCAAAAAGAATAGCATTCCTGTAGGTGTAACAAAATCTTTTCTTCTCTGCTCAAAATAAATCTTAAATTATAGTGATGTTATTTGACTTTAGGAGTGCACAGATGTGTTAAGTATTTCATTGGGAATACAGAGTGGTTAGTTGGACAAGCATAAAGCATACATAATTAATTTCAGTCTTGCAGAGCCTCTGCTCTTTAACATGATATTTGTTACCGTAGTAAAAGAAGCTTACTAGGCACCATGTTTAGTTGACAATGTTGAAGGGAATTGTTAAAAAGATGAAAAATCTGTTCGCATTCCACTCTCAAATTTGCACCTAGTTGCAGACCGTATGTCTGCATTTAGTGTTTTAAAGCAGGCAAAAGAAGAATGGCGGGTTCCTGGAGAGAAATATGTCACTGGTGATAAACAGTCAGTAGAGCAGATAATGCATTGCAGGTCAAAAACTACACCCCTGACAATACTGCACATGCAGGTAATACACTAAATGTCACATTTGAAAGGGGTAATGCTTTTTCTACTGCTACATCCTCAACAAATTGTAGTAGGTAGCTGAGTTACAAATTGTAGTACCCAGCTGACATGGAAGCATGAAGGATTTTTAGGAGGCAGAAAATGCAATGAGAAACTGAACAAGATAGACCATTGAAACAACAGCAAAACAAACAAAAATCCCAGCAAAATTAACAGCCCATCTCTCAGGAGTAATATGAGCCACACAATAAATCATCTTAGTCTGTAATCATAATCTATAGTAAAGTAATTTTTCTGTATAGCAGATTAAGCCCTGTACACATAAAGGCATCACACATCAGGTTAAAAATTGCTTTTTTTAGTCTGCATACATTCTAACCTTCATGAACAGAATTTCTAACTGCACATTTTCTTCTAATAAATAAAGCTGAATTCACTTTTTTGTTTATAACTCTTAGAAAAATATATATAGACGTATCTTTAAAGTACTGGCATTTAACTCATTCATTCTGACCATACACAAATGAGCTAAAGATGTTGGGAGGGGACAGTACTGGAAAATCTGCCTAAAATCATGCTGGCATTGATACTCGGATGCAGTATTGGTGCTCCATCCCTGGAAGTGTTCAAAGCAGGGCTGGATGGGGCTTTAGGCAATCTGATCTAGTGGTAGGATTCTCTGCCCATGGCAAGGTTCTGGATCTGAACTGCAAGGTCCCTTACAACCCATGCCATTCCTTGATTTCACTCACATGCTACTCCCCTGGCTCATGTGTCTTCTCAAACACCATCCTCCTTGAGTACTGAGAAAGACATAGAGTGTAGGCTTAATTTTTTTTTAATATAAGAAGTACTGACAGCCTGAAGTCTAGGCCAAGCTTTCTTGGGTAAAGGATTGGGTCAACACCTTGAGTATAAATAAGCACATATGCATGCAGAAGCAAGCACACAATACATGAAGAAAATGCAGCAGTCTCTAATGCAGAACATAGTGGAAAGGAAAGAAGCACTGGTGGTTAAACAGACTCCCTAAAGTGCCAGGGCAAGCTAAGAAAAGAAATTCTAAAAGAACTTTCTTTTGCTGTATACAGCATGCAGATTCCAGATAAGTTCCACATAAAGCTGTTATATTCAAACTACTTCCAAGTAGGAGTATATTAAAATGCAGGAACATTTTAAATAGAGGCAAATGGCCGGTCTGTTTTCTATAATGAATTACTTCTTGATTGCCTGAAAATGCACCTTTTAATTTGGGAATCAAAGAAAATTCTGGAATGTTTTTGTATCACCGTTGTCTTAGCCAGAATTGATTCTGCTGGTGACTTATTGGCCCAGTCATGTGCTCAGGTTCAGAGATCAGAAAATCTGCACCTAATAGAACAACAGATGGTCTCCTTCAGCACAATAAAGCCCAGTTAGCATTAATCGGTCCTGTACTGTAATCAAACAAGTATGAAGTCTTGATTTCTCAGCTGAGAAGGATATTATTTTAAGTAAATTTGCCCCCCCCCCCCCAAATAAAAAAAAAACACGCAATTATCTGTGAACCATTTGACTGCTAACTGTAATAGGAATGATTCAGATGTTATGCACACTCTGCAATCCACTATTTTTGGTGCATTTGTTTGTTTTTTTGTTAGTTTTTTTTTTAAATATATTATTTTTATTTTTCACAATGCTATTTGCAGTATCTTTTAATGACATACATGACAATTTCCAGGATTCATGCAAATGGTACCAGAAGCTACAAAAAACAAGTAATGATGAAAAAACACGATGAAAGTTGTGAGCAAACCCATAACTTTGGTTCTTCCTATGGTATGTAACATTTCATAATCAGCTCTGTAGCTTTTAGCAATCCTGTAACACCTTTTAAACTCTAGATTTTTAACTCATGGAATAGGGAGAAAGCATCTAGAAAGACAGAGGCAACACAGATGATGAATGGAACTACTATGAAACAATGTTGTGTGTAGACAACCTACATTTACCCAAAAGGCTGTAACAAGAAGGCAAATTTGATGAGGTATATGATAGAGCTTAGCCAGCAGGTCATTAGTGGATGGCATTTGTCTATGCATTCCACTTCAATTACATAAATATGTATTAAGAAATCTGTTACAGCTTAATTCATCAGTAATCACTAAGAAAGTCTTCCAACTGGATAGGAGGACTCAATACAACATTCTGTCTGTACTACCACTTTTTAACCTTTCAATTTTCATGCATTTTCAGTATTGGCAAAGAAATCCTAGGCCTGCTCAGCTACACAGTTACAGAAAATTTGCAAAAGCCTGGCATGTCAAATTAAAATATAAAATACATGATATGACAATTCCAGATTAAAGTCGCAAACTGTATACATGACAGCTGTCTGTAACAATTGTCTTGTCAAGTACAGAAATGATGGTTAAATGTCAGTGCTAAGACCAGCTATGGAACCATGCCTTCTAACAGACCATAAGTTTCAACAGTTCTACAATAGTTCTACCTTTTACATCTAATTTTGCCTTAATTTACATAAGATAAGCTGATGTCAAACTCTAGGTGAGAAAAGATCTGAAAGCTCATTTTTCCCTTCACACTTAAGAACAAGAACAATAAACGCAACGTACTATAAGAAATAATATAAAGGAGCCCAACTCTATACCACTGTGCCATTTCTGCACATCCTGTCATCAGTTATCAAGCAGGGACACACTCATCACTCTGACAAAGCTACTCCACACATTGTGAAATAACCCTTGTCAAAAATAGCAACATTTCAATTACAGTTATTAATTTATTTGGGGGGGGAAGAAAAAGAACCAAGACATAGTAACAGCAATCACTGCCCTGACTAATCACTTCTAACTTTTCCTCTCTGATTTTGGATGAAATAAGATGACATGATGACATTGCCTCCCACATATCTTCCTGAATGACCTAGCACCTTACCATGCCCTACCGTTTATTTCCAGGCAACAGAAAATTAGTCAGATAAAGCATCCCTTGAATTGTTTGTAGCATGATGCTAAACCTGTGAAATATCTTTCCTCACTAACATACATACTGAGTGTTTGCTTTGATAGCAACAGTTCATACTGCCACAAAGGAAAAACTAAGAGGATGGAAAAGATTTGAAACAATCCTAAGTGAACCCTGAAGGATTTTAGAGGGATTTTCTCACTGAAAAGTAAGGAAATTTTGCAAGAAGAGATTTGTCATGTATCAGGAGAGGGAATGTAACAGCCAGCTTTTCCTCCAGATTTTTTTCTGGTTTATAATCACCGTGTGTAAATCCCCATGAATGCACTGATTTTTACTCTTTTTTGTCTGCACAATTCCCAGGATGCAGAAATCCCTTTGCTAAAACTCTGCACTCGGATCTTGTGCTGAAACTGCATCTGTTTGATTTTCCCTTGCACTGACCAGCACTGATGTTTTTAGCTTTCCGACATACTTTTCAAGCACGACCCGTTTCCCTTTCTCAAAACTGGGATATAAATGTTGTATCACCTCAGCTGTGTGAATATAGCAGCCCTTTCCTAGGTCCCTTACCAGCATTACTAAACTATATCTCAGAGTCCTGGATTGTTGGGTAGCCCTATTTCAGGGAAGATTCTCGACACACAATGCACAGACCAATGCACGGTTTCTTTTTTTTAGACTACAGATGAACTTCAAAAATAATCAGAATAAATAGTCTTCACTTAAATGGTACAATACATCAAGAAGATAAATTTCTCAGTTTATTTCTTCTCCCAGCTCCACTACCCGGAAACACTTCTCAACATTTCACATTGAGATTGATGAGCTACAGGTTAATCACAGAATATCCCAAGTTGGAAAGGATGCACAAAACAACAACAACAACAACAACAACAACAACAACAACAACAACAAAAACAAACACAACCACACCCCAAAAAACAGGATCTGCCTTTTTTTCTTCTTCTTAAAAAGTTTTTTGTTCTGGTTGTGGTTTCCCCTATTTTTTACTAAATAGATGGAACAGCTTTCCTTTCATGAAAGAAAATTTTTTTTTTCATGAATCTGTTAAGATATATCGTGTCCAAAATACAGACGTTCTGGTGGTGTGTAGTTTTGCCTGAGTTTGCCTGTTAGAGTTTATTTCTAAAGGGCAGCAATGTGCTAACTACAAGATCTCCTGAGCTTTTTTCCTAGTACAGGAGTGCATCTAAGAAGAGCACATGTCTTTGGTATGAGTGTTGCACATCAAATGTCATCTGACTTTTTTCTTGCATCTACAACATGGCACTTTCACTGCAATACACTTAGCACACAAACTAAAATGAGTAAAAGACTGAAGCCAAGGAGAGCCACTACCAGCAGGATTGCATAAAGATTTTATATTAAGTTTACAAAATATGAAACACTAATATGAAATCAGCTTCATCAGTTTAGTAAATAGGAGGATTTTAATGCATGGTGTTTTATACAGGTATAATTGCTCTATTTCTTGTGTCTATTGAGCTATCTGTGTTTCAGCTCAAAGTAGACTGATCTGTAAAAGAAGTATAAAGCTATGTTTGAAGAGAGTTTTGCCATTGTCTAGGTTATTTACTTACTGAATGATTTTTCTTCCAGCATACTGGTAATACTACTACACTCTCAAAATTACAGATGAAAAAAGATAGCTATTTAATAGATAGGTGAGTAGGAATGAACCAGAAAATACTTATTAGATCAGTCAACTTCAGATAAAGAATTTCACTTGCTTATACAGAACTTCCTCTGATGGCCTTCTTTTTCTCAGATAGCTCAGAAGATGTATTTGGATGGGTCATAGTGTTCTATATCCAGTTTGACAGACTCATTTTTTCCCTCTTGGCCTTGCAGCACCATCATGTGGTCACTCTTAAGGAAATAAGACTATTTGGCCTATTACCAAATACACCTGCATGATATAAATACAGATTAAATTTGTAAGCAGTTTAGAATTGGGGCAAAGCCCGTTTAGAGGGAAAATGCAAATAACAAGTGCTAAATATGAGGAACAATGCATGCTTTCTCAAGGTCATTTGGTTTCTTCTCTGTATTAAGTTTAATAGTTGATACTATTTGAGCTTTTTCTGCTTTCTACGTACATCTCACTTGGAGAATGAGAGTCAGGTCTTTGCTTAGGCTTTCTGAACATAAGAACTTCGCTGATATTTACTTCCTCACAATTCCATCTGTACAATAAAACTATGGTCATGTCAATTTGGTGTTTAACTTCTAAATATAACAACATACGCGTGTTAGATCACAGATATTACAATGAGAAATTTTAAATTATACTACCCGAAGGAGCAATGGTCTGTTTTAACTTCTAAGTATTTTCTTCTTCTGAAGTAACAAAATTTTGTCAAGACATGGCCCAGAATGCATCTTTCCATGTTGTTTCCTTTCAATTTCTGAGGCTTTCTTATAGCAGTTTGGAAGATCAGTTATGAGAAATCTCACATATAGGCTACCAGTTAAATCAAAAAAGTGTGTCCAGCAGAGTAGGGTGACAGAAATCATCCATTCAATACAGTGATTATACTTCCTCACACTTAGACTCTGTCTACATCTTTCTTGTATAAAGCTAGAATATTTACTTCCCTGCACTCAAAAGAAAACTTTAGAAACATTCTGCAAAAATAAAATTCTACTTGTAATAGAATGTATTTGTCCTCAGCTGCAAAATTCATAGGTTAAAATTGATTGGTATCTGATAAAACAGTAAAGCAAAAGCAAATAACATTGCTTTCACAGGGTGGTGAACAAATTCTATGAATAGAAGGTAATGCAGTATTGTCATATTTCATGCTTCTCAAAGCCTGGCTACATCACACTTGGAATTCTTGGGATAGTTAAATATTTTAAGCACATAGCTTGTCAGAATCTGAAGCTGGTTCCAGAATTGTTTTGGTGTTTTACAGACCACAGAGTTCAGTGAAGGACTTAAACTAGACAGGATTACTGGTCCTATCATTGTGCTGTGAAATAATATTTTTTTCCTGTAATGATTTAAATGCTTGTTATCCTTTTGCTTAGTATTCACCAAACTATCCACTAATGACTACTTTATGTCCTAATCATGATCTTCATTTATGCCCACTGGGTATGTAACTGTTTACAAAGGGCATCCATCTACTATAATTCTCTACCAGTTCTATTTTTTCCTCCTAAGAAATATTTATCCTGAGCATTATAATGTTGAACTGTGAGGATTTGCTGCACCTCTGGGATATATTCAGGATACTGACACCTCCTACAGTCTCCCTTAAGAGATATTACCATATGCCTGGGATTACACAGTCTGACCTAGGAATGGATTATTTTGTGATAAATTCAGAAAACTACTCACTCTTCAATGTTAATGTATCAGAAAAATCTCTTACATTTTGACACAGAATGAAGCAATTTTATTTGATTAAAGAATTCTGTTATAACAGCTAGTCTACGAGGCTGTGCAGTTCATCTAGAAGTGCCTTAGGTGTTAAGGATATGAATATTGCTTAGTATAAAGGAGATAGCAGGTCTCTACCCCTGTGAGTATTAGTACTTGTTCCTTATCTAAGAAGATAGACTGAAGAATTGAGTTGAGCAAAAGTCACAGCAGTGCAGGTGGTGTAAAAGACTATTGGAAAGATGAAGGTCATGCTTTCAATGTTCACAAGAGCACAAAAAACAGCAGTGAATCACATCACAGTAAAGCAGACTCACGTCAGACAATATGAAAAGCATTGTAAAATTAGAAACAGGTAAATTTTGAAACAGACTGCCCATACAGAGAGTTGTAATAGCTTACAAAAAAAGCATGGCCCTTGTGACTGTTTCGAGCTCTTTGAGACAAACATCATTACATCATTGTTTTTTCCAAATATTTTGTTATTTAATGTCAAAATGAACAGATCTACAGGGGAACAATGAAGAATTTATATTTGTTTCCAGTCTTCAGATACTGTAATGCTGTAACATGATAAAAAGTACAGTGATAATTGCAGGGCAGCAAAATCTTTGGCTGCAGCAAATGAGAACAAATCCAAATGCAGAAGCTATGGACACGGAAAAAAATGAATAAGACTGCTTCCCTTTAGAAGAGCTGCAGTAGATAGGAATCTCCAGCAAGATACCCTCACCTCCGCTGCCAACACTTAAATGAGGGAAGTGGTGGCTCCTAACTCCATACCTTCCAGTCACTCAGGTGTATTGTGTGCACCTGAGCTCCCCTGGATTGGCTCTGCCTTCCCACCAGGTGCTAAATCACTAGTTCAGGCTGTGACTTAGCATTTCTGCTACAGATACCCTTTTTGTTTTTTTCTTTCATATTTGTCTTCAGACAAGGAATTCCACCATTTTTAACAGATAACCAAGGGACCTGACTTTGTTTATGTTTTACGCCTCTGAATTCCACAGATAGTCTTCAGCACAGTCACTGGAATAACACTGCTAAACACTTCAGTGATTTTGACAGCTTTCCAGCTATCACTTGCTGTTGCTTTCACAACCGAAGATCAGAGTTGTTATCCATAAAATATGAATGATGTACACAAATTGTAGCCTTCCACAAGTTCTCTGGTTTTCATGGCTTTTTTAGACAACACATGGTGCAGTGTACCAATGAGGTACAAACTGCTATTTGTCTTCTTTGCTGCTCTACTGTTATCCTTGGACTTCAGAAACAGCAGAGGGCTGAACAGTGGAAGGCTACTGTCCCAGAGTGAACATGCAAGAAGCAGACTGAGAAACTGTAATGACCAAATATGCAAATACTTTTCCTCAATCAGGTTCATTATCTATACTTCTTTTGCAGAGTTGGACTATGATAGTCACACTGATCTAGCCTGATAATTGATAATTTATCATCACAGTCAAGTGAAAATTAACCCCTCAGGAATATTGCCATATCTTTCCATAGTTCATTTAAATATCTGTTTTAAATATAGATCCCCCACTTTTAAATGGAAGAAACCCTATCATTTTAATAAGCATCATGGATTATAAAACAATCTCCAACTTAATACAAGACTTTCAAAAGTAGATAACTGAAATACAAGACATGCCTAATATCTTCCCTAACATTTTTAACTTCCTAATACTTTTCAGTTTAAATTCAGAATGTTTCTTGTTTTACTTCTAGTATATAGAGCACCTCTCATTCCTATCCATACTAATAACATAACTTTGAATAATCAAAGCCATCAGAAAGTCTTTTGATTTGGAGAGTGTAGAGGGGGGAACAAAATCAAGTTTTTTTATTTATTTAAAAATACTATGAAAATATAGAGTATATGTTTATTTAGAATAAAATGCTTTAATACTGACTCCCCACAATACAATCTAGATGGATAGATGTAAGGAAATGGACATGGTACACATTAAAATTTCTACAAGTAGTTACACAGCTTCGTATGCATGTATATAACTACAGAAATGAAGTCACAAGTTTATGTGAAAGAAATGCAAATACAATTATTTTTACTGTTAAAAGAACGTATTTTAAATTCATAGTGCATACCACTGAACTAGAATTAGTCCAAGATGACCCTGTGAAGGAAAGTTGTAACATGAGGCACTACCCTGGTGGACTGAAATAGTCCTGGATTGACTGATGATCTCCTGTTAACTTCCTGAGAGAGGAAAGGTTTCTTATTTACTTTAAGCTGCTGGAAATGCCTACTTAGATATTGTGTGTCACCATGAACAGAGCTGGTATGTCTAAGTGCTATTTCAGGGCACTGTTGCATAAGCTAGATATTACACTCAATTGTGTTTTGACCACTGCTAACAAGAAAAATCAATAG
Organism: Perdix hodgsoniae; assembly: GCA_035772895.1. NCBI lineage: Eukaryota > Metazoa > Chordata > Aves > Galliformes > Phasianidae > Perdix > Perdix hodgsoniae. Next base: position 16,170,861 of record JAPSGF010000012.1, on the reverse strand, counting down.
AAATTCCAAAATATGATTAAAGCATGTCTGCCCAGGAAAATGTATTGATATACTCAGACCAATATAATTATACTACCCTTGAAGTTAGTGTGGGTTTCCACTTGTCTTTGAAATTTGTCTTCTTTTTCTTTCATTTTCTTATTTTTGGCTTTTTTTTTTTTTTTTTTTTTTTTTTATTACAGCTGAACCACTTCCAAGGATACACTAAAGAATACTAAATCCTGGGATGTGTTCACATCCCAAGGTACATCACTATATCTGTGTTACTAAATTTCCTCGCTTGAATACTCCTCATGTTATGTTTAAGCTTATTTAACTTCTTCTAGCTTATAATATCTAATTCTTAGCTTCATAAGCAAGTTGTGTACGTGATAGCAGAGCCGTAGATTCATGTTACAGAAAATGACTGCAATTGCTGTCACAGTGAAATACCAGACTCAAGTCACTAATGACACTACAATGTTATGCACTGAAGTGCAAGATTTTCTGCTGCACTTTGTTCATGTATTCCAAAGAACATTTATAGAACTCTACTCCTGAATTCTATAGTAATCAATAAATTGAAAGCCACTTCTTTGCTGAAGCCATCTTATTCTGGCTGCAGCTTGATCATGCTGGATTTAATGTAATATGTATAAGAAAACTTTAAACTTACAATAGAATACATTTTTAAAAAGCAAATTGTTTAATCTTCCCGGGACTCCAGATGTTATCATCAATTAAAAGCAAACAAACATAAAAAAAAATTGTAGGTAAGTTACTGTACATATCTGATAGATAACTGCAGTTCTTATCATCTTCTGTAAAACTGTTGGAAGAGAATTCCTAACAGGAATAAAGTAAATAAAGCAAAAATGAAAGTGAAGAGGTCAAAAAGTTCAAGAAGCTTTCAAAGATGGCTTTTATAACTAGTCACATTTGTATGAATTGTATTCAGCTATCATTGACTTGTCATTGATATCTTACCAATTTTTTCTCATTAATTTTATTGCCTTAGATTTTCTTTTTCATTATATAGAAAATATCTCTACAAGTGAGAATTCCCAACCTCCTGTTAGTACTATTAAAACTTGGAGACAATAAGAAATGTCTTCTAACTGTGGAAGACAATTACTCATCTTAATTCAGCTGTCCATAGTAAGCCTGCCTCAGATGGGAGAGCCAGGAGCCATGGTACACTCACTAATTCCGTAAGAGGCAACTCCTTGTAACATTTGGTTTCCACCCCATTCCTAACCCATCAGAGGGGTGTATCAGCACTATCTGCCTCAGCATTAAGAAAGAAATCAGTAACATCTTGATTCTTGAGAAGGAAAATCAGGAGGAGTCAGGAGACAATGAGAATATATAACCTCTAATTTAGAAAAGAAAAATTGAATTTAACACTTAAATGAAGTTGCCAAAGCTAGCCTGGAGGCCAAACCCTCCAACTGTTTTTATCAGTGATCATGTGAGATTAGCTGACAATGAAGCTATGCTGAAAATTAAGATAGGTTAAAGGGTATTCCATTTGATAATTTCCTGATTACAAAAAAAAAGAGACTGGCACATATATGTGGGTACATACACAGAGTACAAAGATAAACTGACACTGAGAGGAGTTCAAGAATATTGAACAATTCCTGCCAATGTGAGCCATTCTTTGTTTCTGAGATCTGGAAGATTATCTATTAGATAAGCTTGTCAGCCTTTCATTGGAAGAGGCATTTACATTGTTACCAAAATTTAGAAGTAAACCATTAATTGGGGTTTTGCACAAACTATGGAGACAATAAGGACTGACCCTACAAACGAACAACATTTTTTCACAATAATTAACCATGACCTAACACAATTTTGCATTTAACTACATCCACATGAAAGTCTAAACAAAAATTAATGTTAAAAATGTTAAACTGAATGTACAACTTTTTTTTTTCATTGTAGAACTAAACAAGCTACAGTCCCAGACTCTACTATACATGTTAAGCAAGACCCATTTTAAACACATTTGTTCTTGAGATAGTTACCAGTGTGAGAAGTTTCAACAAAGCAGAACAGAATTTCAGCCCTTCAGGATGATCCTAAAATCCTTTTATTTCTTCATTTTTAGTTTATCATATCAGAACTAAAATCACTTAACTAGTAATTCTGACTGGTTAAGAATGTTTGGGTCTCAGATTTAATGTTAACAAAAGTAACTGGTTGCTACATGTCTGAAGAACTATCTTGCAGTTAGTTTGAGATGTGGAATATATTGTTAAAAAGCCTAGGTAAATTCTAGTAAACCAAGTAAATAGCTGTGAAGTAAGCAGTTTATATTCCAAGTTCATTTAATCTCTAAAGAAAGCAGGCTGAATAAATATAAGGTTTTGTTTTTGATTTATACAAAGAAGAATCTCTTTATGTATAAACCCCTGAATTGGCATGTTTACTTCAATTGTAAGTTGTGACAGGAAAGCAAATCTTTTGTGTCTTTAATCAGAAGCATTAGGGCTTGAAGTCTGAACAACTGTTTACTATACAACTATCTGATAAAACTTCAGAACCCTAGGGAAACTAATTGAAAGGAAAGACCTGAGACTTAGACAAGCTACTGCAAATCTAAAACTAGTCAGTCAAGATGGAAATGAGAGTTTCAGTTTACTGATAAATCTCTATCTAAACAATGGTGTTACAATTAATGAACATTAACAAATAGAAGAACATGATAACCACTTCAAATCCCTTGATTTGTAAGGCTAAAAACACAATAGAAATTGAAGGAAAACAGGTTTCAGGATAATTTTAGGTTGCAGTGAATACTACATTGTAAAGAAAAAGAAAGTGTGCCTAACTCTAAGTACTAGTTAAATGAGTAACACCAGTCCGCTAAATTGAGCTTTGATGTATTCAACTGGATTTAAGTGGAATCTTCAAGGTGTTGGGGCACTTAAATTGTTAGGAAATTAAGATCTATTAGACCCTTATTCAGTAAAATACTTAAGTATCTAATTTAATTCTTCCCTATTCAGCAAAGAACATATTCATTTATGTGCCTGACATTATAGACTATAGTATTAAAAAGAGGGAATTTTGAAAAAAAAATGATCCTTAAAGAGAATCAAATTAAATATTGAAGTGGAAGTAAACATATTTACTTTATTCAAACAAATTTCAATTTTCTTAGAGTTCTTAAAAATGTTGCAGCACTCCTTACAGTGTATTAAGGAACCCCTTTAAAAATGAAGAATGCAGAAGTGATGATAAACTTTGGTATATTAAGCATGCAAACACTGTTAGCCAACCAAGTAAGAATTCAAAAGAAAAGAGAGAAAGAAAAAAAAAAAAAGCATAAGAAATCAATGTTGGTTTTTTTTCCACATACATCAACAACAGAAATCTTTTTGAAAAAAAGTCTGTAAGGTCAATATGCACACTCCAAGAGAAACATTCAGAGAATATAACACTGTTTCTGAGGAGCAGTATACTTCACATATGGTCCCTGTGGCAGAGACAGAAGAGATACTTGTGCCAGAATCATTCTCTGTGGAGGGCTCAAAGGATCTGTCTGAAACTGAAGTGACTACGAAGAGCTTCCTGAATGTTTTGACATTATGAATAGCATCAAGTCACAAGGACTAAGTGGTACTCATCCATGACTTCAAGAGCCAGATTATTCACAGCAGCAAATAATCTTTCATTTAAATCAGTTTGGCATCTGAGTACTGGGGTTTGGGGGTGGAATATGGTACCAAATTTTAGAAGGATGACAGGCGAGACATGACAAGTAGCGTCTGGAAGTCTGACATCTGTAGAAATCATTAAAAAAAAAAATAATGGACATCTGGATAAAAATAATGTACTTTTAGAGAGTCAACATTGCCTTCCATTACAGGAAATTGCTCCTCATAAACCTAAAGGAAGTCTCCAAAAATGTCACCTCTATGCAGTTAAAGTGATCCAGATGATAAAAGTACTTCAAAGAGGCTTTCAACAAAATTCTCCATCAAGTCTTTGAAGGAAACTAAGAAGCCATGGCATAAGAGGGAACGTCACAGATAACTGATTGGTTAAAAGATAGGAAACAAAATGTAGGAGTAAATGATCTGCCCTCATGAAGAAAAGAGGTCACTAATGGCATTCTGCAGGAATCTGTATTGTGACTACTGAACATTCAAAAGAGGGAAAAGAGAATGAGCACCTATGTGACAGAAGTTCAACAGTATGAAGTCATTCAAGGCACTAAGGACAAAGAGTAAGTACAAAGAACTGCAGAAGGACTTTAAGATGGAGCAGCTGGGCACTAAAGTCAGAAAAAACTCAAAGAGGAAATACACAAAGTGATGCATGTTGGGCTATTAGCACTCAGAACAAAGACACTGGGAGTTATTATACATAGTTCCATAAAAATATTAGCACACCTGCAGTCCAAATGACAAGGCAAATTTTAACCATTTGTATAAGGATATGAAGAGAAAGCAGCCCAAGCAACCATGGTAATACACTACTCCCTGATATCTTGAGTACTGCGTACAGTTTTGGTCCTCTCAAGGAATAAAATTAGACCTTGAAAAGGTTCAGAGGAGAGCATTAAGCATTATTAAATTTATGAAAAGGCTTCCTCATGAGGAATGATCAAATAACTGAAGGCTCTTGAGCCTGGTAAAGAGAAGACTGAGAGAGGAAACAACACAAGTCTCTAACAGCAATTGGTGCTGAAGTGGCTTTGTATCAATTTGTTCATTGATTTTATTTATTTGTTTGTTTTGTATGAGAACTAGATGGCATCAAGTAGATAACCAGGATTCAGGTTCCAACCTATATCATTCTAATATTAATGCAATATGTCATTAGGATATATAACTCCTTGCTAAAGAATATCATTGATGCCAGAAGTGTATATGGGTTCAGTAAGAGGCCGGATGAATCTACAGAAGATAAATTCTATATTAATCAGGATTACACTTGGTATCCTGGAATCCTAAAAGAAGCCATAGACCTGACACCAATGCAAGAAACTGTAATAACAAATGGAACAGACATCCTGTGTTACCAGAGAAACTGACATCTCTTTTTTTCTCTAATCAGGACATCATAAAAGTCATTATCCTTTGATAATACTTGTCTCTTTTCTGCTAAATACAGAAATATTCAGGGAACTAGAACAGGATGAAGAAAAGAGAGTTTCTGTATATTATGGGGCCTGATAGCAAAGATTAATGGAATAATAAATTTAAAAAAATCCACATTCTAATGGCCACTTCTTTTTCCTTATGACAACCCCTTTGCAGAAAGGCTTGACAAAGAAATGTTACCAAATCAATAAAACTGCCCTATAAGCCTCTAACAACACCTGTACTATGAGTGGGTAGTTGCTTCTGTTAGACTATTATTTACGCTATTTCGGGATCTTTTCTCAGACAGCAACACATATTGCATGAAATTCATCTCAGGAAAAATATAAAATCCCAGAAGACTCATACTGATCTGAGGCTATGCTTTGTCTTTCCAAAGCTCCTCCACTGAGTCTGTCGCCTTCATTGTGTGATTTTGAAATTTGATACTACACAGCTCAACCGATGTGCTGACGCTCATAGGAAGAAGATCTTAGTTTATTAAAAACTCTAATTCTAGATCACGTTATGTATTTACCATGTGGGATGTTCCATCCAAAACAACATAGGATACAATAGCATACAACCCAAAGCATGCTGTTCTTGATACTTCTGCTTCCCCAGAAGTTAAATAGTAGTGGGCACCAGAAAGATGTTTCCTTTTTTTCTTCAACACCTTAGTTTACTTTTCCAGCAATCCAAAGAGGCATAGCAATGTAAGTTAAGCATTGAAGTTATAATAGGAAGATACATCTAGATCTTTTTCAAATAGTACAGACACATGACTATATGATTTTTTTTTTTAAATAATGAATACAAAAAAAAAGGGCAGTGAACCTGAGGCTATTATGAAAATGTTTTAAGAATGAAATCCAAAAAAGAAGCTATGGCTAACTACGCAGAGTAAGATTTTAACTACTCACATAGCTGTACACATAGCATACTCCTAATTTCTAATTGTATTATTTAGCTTACCTCCCTCTCTGTAACTTAGGGATGTGAACAAAATGGTTTGCTTCTGTTGTGAAACAATTAAAAAATGCAGATTTGAACATGCGAAAAATATACATAAAGAAATAAGAAAATGCCTGGCCTCACCAGGGCAGAGCAGAGAGCAAGGACCATCTCCCTGCTGGCTATGCTTTTTTTAATGCATCCCAGAATATCACTGGTTCACAAGGGCACACTGCTGGCTAATGGCCAATCTGTAGACCACCATGAGCCTTAGATCCTTCTCCGCAAAGTTTCTCTTTAGCAGGTTATCTCTTAACCTGTACTGATGCATGTAGTTATCATATGGTGATAAATAAATACTCATTTCTACCTGGAACATTCTGTATTTCAACTTTTTCCATTTTTTTCTCAATCTGTCCTCCCTGTGCATCTCCAAGAAGAGTCTGCCTCTGCCCTTTCTGCATCTTTACACTGGGTAGCTGTAGACAGCAACAAGGTCATCCCTTAGCCTTCATTTCCTAATGCTGAAGAAATCAATTTCTCTGACTCTCCTAAAGACAAGAAAAGAGGCCACGACAGCCAAAGATCAGCCCATAGCCAGTATTAAGTGTCAGCCCTTCAGAGTGATCTTCCTTTTCACAAAGAGTTGAATCCTTAACAAGGCTCTGTAACAGTAACATAGTGCAGCCCTGATCATAAGGAAAAAAAGGAAGTCCAAATCATAAAAATAACCAGGACAGAGGTGGTCTTATTTTTTCAAAGTTTTCTATAGTAAATTTCAACTCTGAAAGATGCATATTCATCCCCACATACTTGGCCAGAACATGCAACTGTGGGGACATGCAACAAGGGGTCTGGGAGGAGGCCTTGAGCCCTCTCTGTCTCTCCAGACAGTGTGATCTCAGCCATAATGGGAGCTGAACAGCTCAGTTCTCACCAGCACTTCAGCAGCCACTCTGGAGGGCACTTTCCAGCCTTCTGTCGTGTGCCTGCAGAGCAGACAGCTGCTCACTGCTAGAGAGGAGTCCACACCTTGCCACCAAAGCAAGCAAGCAACCAGCACCTAATGACCAGCCTGAAGACATCTCTCACTGAAGAACCACCTGATTAGAAATCAGCTAACAATCAGTCACCACTGACATACTCCACAGACTCCAGAAGCTTCTAGAAGCTTCTGGAAGTAATCAAATGCAGCAGTGCAGAAAAATAAAGTCAAGTAAATAAAACAATGGAACGGCATTGAGTAAGAATGCTATGAGAGCTGGTAGCTGGTAAACCCAAAGGTTTGGGGTTTACTGATGAGGTTTGGGTAAACTATTGAGTTCACTGGGTATACACCTAGGCATGATATCAGGAAAGTACTGAAGTAGGTGCAATGCTTTCTCCTGACATTTGGAGGTTCAGCTGTTCCTGAGCTGACATTGTTGGTTGGGAATGACATTCAACGACACAGAGAATTTCTCTTCTGGTAATTCATTGTGTCTCTTAAACTGATTAAGCTCTAAGCAGTGCCTGGAAATGCTAGATGTGAACCACATGAAGGGCCACCTCCTTTTATGTGCCTTGAATTCTTGCTGGTTTCGGTCTACTTCTTTGATGAGAAATTAATTCCTCTTTGCCTGTTAGAGATCCCTCATAATCTTCTTTTTACTCTACCCATGAACTTCTTGCCACTTAAACATCTTGTTACTGACTGACAGGACCAAATAAACCTATGACTGCAGGATAAATGTGGGCCTTGAAGAGATCTAAGCTTTTCTGGATAAAGATATGCTGCAGCTTCTGAGAAAAGTTTCAAATATTAGCTTTTCTGAGTCCTGAGACAACGGCTTCTCATCTGTGCAGGCATTCCAGTCAATCAAGGACCTGAATGGTACTATGCTTGCTCCTGATAGATGAGCTCTATTGTCAGGTGTCACTAGCATTTGAATCTGGAACACCTCATGCTATCCACTGTTGATCTGACAGATGTTGAATAAGATGGTGAACAGTATTAGTTCACATGGGACCTGACATATGAGAGCTTTCAGTATTAAAAATAGCTGCCCATCTCAGACCTGTGAGATATAACAGAAAAGAAATGAGTGAAGACAAGATAAAGTCACCATAATGATTCAGGCCATGTTGTGCAGCTTGGTCAATTATACTTTATGAGTGACCGATAAGACAGGAGGCGGAAATATTTTTCCTACACCCTATCAATGCTTTGTGATCTCTATATTATACTTCAAAAGAAATAGTTTTTTAGAAATGATTTCTATTAGGTTTTGAATCCCTTCCCTCACATAATCAGGATTCACCAAATTCATCCTAGAAGATGGTTCTCTGCCAGGCAGCTGTTCCTTCTTTCAGGCAGAGCTACTTCTGTATAGCTCCCATATTCATTTACTAGGGATTCAAAAAGCATTTGCTAAATGCTGATCTCAAAATCACTGCATAAGAAGGTACCATTACACTTTGAAAGACTTACTACACTTGTAAATTTTTCTGCGGATGTATTTCTTTATAAAAATACAGAGGAAATAAATTGTTTATTTTATCTTCAGCATAGTAGTCTGAAAAGAAAATGAGAATGTGTAGGGTACTAACAGCAAGGCAATCAACATACTCCCAAATGCTGAAGTTAAGAAGAAAGAGAAATAATCTCCAATGTACATGTTAATTCTAAACAGCTTTTACTAAATAGTGCTGTTATTTTTCAACAAGTATTGATACAGCAGGTATGACTATACAAATAATTAGGAAGAAATCATACATTTTACACTTCTATGAAAGAATTCTTCATCATTTAGTATGTGACTCAAGGCCTAACAAAAGTTAATGAAAATCTTTTGGTGGATTTCAATGAAGTTTTGTTCTGATGTCTCAGCTCCTGTAAATTCCAGCCCCAAGCAAAAGTTCATGGAGCATGGACTTCAGATTTAATTGGGATGATCTGTTTTTCTTTCAAGGATACATTAACAAAAATCATCTGGGTAAAGAATGTGCCTAACATTTTATCTCCAGTATTCAACAAATTTAATCATTCACCTGCCTGCCATATTTGAAACAAGAAAATGTTTTGTCAAATAACTCTCTCAAACTGCAGCAGAAGTTTTATCACAGGTTTGAAATGGAAAGTAATGCTGCTGTTAAAATCTAGTCTTGCTACCACATAAATCTACCAACATTATTGAGGTTGTCTTTCCAATGCATTTCAGCATGTTTTGCTAGATTTATGATGAATACGCATCAGTGGAAAAACAGATTAGATTGAATGCAAGGTATGACAAATACATTCTCTCTGGCTTTGCTTTGACTAGCTTACACTATAATGAAAATGTACTTTTGTGTATGTATATAGATAAATAGGTACCACTTAGCTACCGTTAACTAAAAATATTTTAAATAAAATATACCAAAAAATGCATTTCAACATTATCAAAACTGGGTAGAAAAATATATTAATACTTGCGTAGCTCTTTCTTACATTTTAGTTAAGCAATATAGAAAGACTTCAATTTTCCAGAGTAAGCACTGAAGAAAATTTGCATATACTCCAGGAAGAACATGCCTAATTTCAACATATTGCAGACTTCTTCAATGTTTTGAAATACAAGCAGATAAGATAACTTTATTCCAGAGATGCAGCACATAAAGCTAATGAGAACACAGGCATATTTGGAGAAATTTTGTTCCTTCAGGACTAAACAAAAGGGGAAATGTGTAAATCCCATTGCTCCAGCTTGTAACTTTCCTCTTGGGAAAACAGTATCTGAGATGAAAAAATTCTCTTTCTTTTTGTCACAAAATACAAACCACATTTGGTTTGAACATATGGTCATTAAATTCAGTGGAAACAACCCATTGATTTCAATCAGAATTGGACCAGTTTTGAGTTCTCAAACTTACTAGTAGATCTGAGCATAAATATGGCATCTCTTGGCATAGGATTGTGGATTTAGACATGTCTGCCAAATATCAGGATCCCAACTGGACATGCAATCTTCAAAGCACATTTAGAAGTATACAACTTCCAGGTTGATGTTTTCATTAAAAAGTAGCTACATTATCTATATTGTAGCACATGGAAATAAGTCATACTTGGAGGTCTACAATGCGCTTCTTCAACATTAGCTTTTAGGTTTGCATAATCAAAATTCTAATTCCATAAAGATTGTTCAAAACTATTCTTGCAGCTCTTTAGCTTATCAGCTTTAGTGACATGAAGTCAGTAACTATGAATATGCCTGACATACCATGCTCTTACTTTGCATACTTTCAAAGATAATATTTATGCCTTCTTGTTCACTTTTTCCTCTTTCTCCTTTGAAAAGATTTCACTGTTGGCAAAATACTAGGAAACTGTGTATGTGTTGAGGAGGCAAAATGAAATTGAGGAGGAAGAACTGATTATCCTGAGAATTAAACATTAGATCACAGAAACAGCAAGGAACAAAATCAGAATCTCTTCTGTGTAGGATAACTCTGTTCTTATGAACAGAAATAATTATTTAGAAGGCTATTTCATTATGGTAAATGTATGAAAGTGCAGAAACCTAGCATGGACCGTTTTGCCCTTCAAGAAGGGTAAAATATTTGCACTGATTAAAAATAAATATAACAATCCCATTTCCTGTTGTGAAAATTAAGTAGTTAATATTACTAGAAATTTTGTTATATTGTGAATATTCTCTTCACTATATTCAATTTGGGTACAAGTTGTATTATTTGAGATTCTTTGAATAATTCAGATGCATTCATTTAATCTTGATTAGTGGATCAGGTTCTTCAAAAAGTGAGTATTTATTTTATTTGATGACACGTAGCATTAATAATGTATTACCTTTCTCACAAGCTGCTTTCTAAAGAAAGCAATAAAAATATGCAGTGAGACAAGATTTCTGAATAGAGATTAAGGAACCATGAAGCCACTTAAGCTGTCATTTTGAAAATAGCCTATTATAACTGCTATTTCTCAGGGAAGAAAAATACAATCTTGATAATGCAGAAGGGTGAGTAACCTGTGTTGAACAGGTGGTTGCAATGCCATAAAAAAGCAGCACTGACTTCCATACTGTACAAGACAAAGAGGCAATAGTATTCTATGTCTTCACCGTGATGAGTATGTGTTTAGAGAACAATTTTGAGTACGTTTATGAAATGTCTCTGGATTCTCAAAAACTGTGTGAAAATTGCAGTGGGCAAAGGCAAAAGAAAATCTCTAGGACCACTAGTAATATTAGTTAGGGCAAATGAAAAATAACTCACAGCTCAAATGTCTGAAGACTTTAAAGCTCAGACTCAAAGGAGAAAAAGTGTTAAAAAAACCATATGCTTATGTAGAAACTCTTTTGAAGAGATGTCATATGTCTACAGACATACTAAAAATGGCTCTTGAGAAACATGATCAGTCCCAGTGAGCTGTGAGCATTGTTAATTGGCCAGGTGTCCCTGACTGCCTGCTCAAGCACATGAGAAATGCCCTACCTGGGGAGACCAGAAGTATGTCTGGATTTGTGGTCACTTCACGGGACCTACAAGATCATTGAATCCAAAGGAAGATTAGGAAAACTCCATCATATTTTCTATTTTATTATTCTAGGTTCATTTCTGTCATTGCAGGTAAATTACTCTAGAATACAATAAGGAAATAACCAGAGAATTTAAAAAAAGAGGTTAACAAAGTCATAGTATGAGGAGTATGTTTCAGGATTTTTAAAATGTTTGTGATATGAAGACAAAAGCTGAGGAGAAAATGTAGAGTAAGTGATGTAGAAATACCAAATAAATAGAACAACCAACAATTCCTATTTACACTATTATACATAATCATATGCAACTGAAATAGCCATTTCCTGCTTGCCAGCATCCATGCTGCTAATCACCTGTGCACATTTCTAATGTTTGAATGTACTTCTGAGGTCACCTGTCTTGAAGAATTCTACTAAAGATGTTTATCTGCCATAGTCTGAAATCACCATTGTACCTGCCTCAAACTTTCTGGCTCTATAAGTTTCTCATAAATTTCTATCAATGGCGTTACTGAAGTTGCTATTACTTTAAATTGCTTCCAACTACAGCCACCCATCTTTTAGAATGTTTCAGGAAATTTCCTGACTTGAAGGCCTTTCTAGAAAGCAGAAGGTTAACAAACCTGGAAAACAAATCCCAATTCTAGCCTTTCAAGCATGTCAGGCAGACTAAGCCAGCTGCTATTAAGTTATAGACATGCGGCAACTTAATCTTGAGGACAGGGAGAGGACACAATGTTGGCAAAGTCCAGCATACAATGAATTAAAAATGAGGAATAAATTGTCAAAACCAGTGGTGCAGGTTGGAGAAAACTTGTGAAACCTAAGTGAGAATGAGGTTGAAATATGCATAGGACCTACTGAATACAGAAAGAATATACTGGAAAACAGTTTTTATCACTTTTCCTTTTAGAGATGGCACTACCAGGCTTGTGATTGTACAATGTAGATGATCAAGTTGCAGGAGGGTTTCCAAGTAGAAGAGAGATGCAGGGATGTCACCAAAGTCAGTCCAGCATGTCCTTCACACTGAAGTGCTACTTCCCTGCATATAGCCTTCCTTCACACGACCAGCCAATGCCAAGGACAAGCTGACATAATTGTTTCTTGGTTTGTTGCAGTTAGAGGTTATTCAGATATAAGCACTTAAATAGGTAAACACACACACACCCACACCAAACAACAACACAAGACACCTCTTCCCAGTTCATAAGAATTTTCTCATGAAGAGACAAATCTATCAATTTTTCTGTATTGTGGCAGTGCTCCTTGCAGCATCTTTTTGCTGTTGATGTTTCTCCTGCATAAAGGGAAACATTATTTAATGTTTTCATTTGGTTTCTCTATGGTACAGGTGCACATGCCTAAGCACAGTTGGCTCCCTGTTAGCTTTCCGAAAGACTTGTCACAGAAAAGAAAGTGACGTGCCAATGCAGCATTTAGCAAAAGTGTGAAGAAAGGGAAGTGAAAACCCAGCAATTGTTCTTACCTTCTTAAATAGATTCTGCTTTGCACTATAGGAACACGCTTCTCTGCATGGCTGGCTCTTGTGCTAGTTAAGCAAAACTTGTCACAGGAAACAAAAATATTTGCCAACTTGGCTTTAATGCAAAACCTATTCTTTGTTCTTTTGCATACATCAAATGTCAGCCTCTCTATACCCCTCTGACAGGAAGCTGGCATGAAAGACAAAACACAACCAGGTGCATCCTGGCAAGCAAAAACTATTCTGAAGAGCTTAGTAGCCCTGCTTGGTGGGAGAAGGGGGGGGGCTGGGCTTGTTTTATTTGCCAGCGATCAGTCATTCAAATTTTCATACTTAGAATATGGAGTACAACTTTTTATGTAAATACTGGACCTTAGAAACACCTGATTTTAGTAATATAAAAGACATATCATCTTAATTTTATAGCTTTCTTCCTTCATCAACTGAGTACACAGAGATTCTGAAATTCCAGATTTGAACTAATTATCCTTGCAGGTACATTTTTCCCAAAATCCAGCTTTGAAATCTACTAAACAAAACACATCCCTACAGTCAGGGGTGATGTGTCTGTCTCAGTTATTGTGCCTAATTATAAGTATTATGAAAAATACATTTTTCCTGTATGTAGTAGGCAAATGCATATATTTCTATCTTTGTTTCTATTTAACCTATTGCCTAGATTTACTTTCGTTGCAATTACTGTCATGTACTCTCTTTACTAACACCAGGTGTTCTTCATACAGGAAGCGTTATTAACATTACTGAATCTTCATTACATTTCATGTATCTTAGGAAATGTTATATGCAAATTCACCCAAATTTCACAGCATAAATCTCCAATATTAACATTTTTCTTGGTCTTTTCTGCATATTTTAGTAGCATATTTTGAAGGAATTTCAGACAAGTACTTACAAAACAACAATAGGCTTAAATAACTGCCTTTTGTAGACCAAAATGACAGCTTTTATATAGGAAAATTTGATCTTTTCTGTAATATTCAGTAGTATTACATTAACAAAAATACATTTGTAATTCAATGGGATGAAATCTGATAAAAAGCATTTAAAAAATCCCAGTAGATCAATTGTGCGTAACCATTGCAAGAGAGCAAATTCAGCTAACAAAAAGGCTTTCTAAGCACATTTCACTGTGCAAATTTTTTTTTTTTTTTTTTTATATATACGGGTATAACTGCGTGATACATCATTTGAAGCAAGTAAACAGCAAATATGACCCTTTATATTATTTTTCTGCCTTTAAAATACTTGTTTAGAATTTCAGAGACTCGTTTTCTTTGCCAGTTTCTGCAGCATAATTTTTATGAGCCAGTCAGCTCAGACTGTCTAATCTTTTTTGATGCCAAGGTCTTGTATTGTTTCCTATGTTACCAGGCAAGCACAGTGCTAAATGTCTCTGCTGCAATTAAAAACAAACAACTTGTATCTGCCAAGACAAGCAGCTTTGACTTTGTGCACACCTACATAATATAAAGTCAGATTATAAATAGTAATCAGTGAGATGCTCAGTGATGGCATCTGACCCATATACATAGAAGAGGAACTTCAAAAGCAAATAAAGTTGAGAGTGTGTTTATCTGCGTGTCGATCAGTCACATACCTTTATTTTCTCATTTAACTTTAACATTCAAATTTCTATGGTCCATATTCCATTAGAATAACTGGAAAGCCCTTGCTCTTGCACAGCAATGGGAAGAGATACTTTGTATTCACTAGAAATGAACCTCCAGGCCTACCTGGTGCAAAGGCCCAAATAGGCCTAAACACATTCCAATTGTGTCAGTGTCTAAAGATGCTAATTCTGTTGAAGTTAACAGATATTTTTGTACAGACCAGTGGATCTTAGAATATTTGGTAGCTGGAAAAGTTGACTATATTATTTACTTGTCTCTTTCTTTGTAGTATTTCTCCTATTCAAAACATTCACCTTTTTTTCCTACCCACTTACAATCACATCATTTCTTTTTCAGTCTGATTTTAACTTTTCTGTTTGATTATCTTCCAGAGAACTATACAACAATTTATTTAATTCCCTATGTCTGTACAATGAAGTTTGTTCTACACAGCAGAGAAGCAGAAATTGTATTTATAGAGAACAGCCTAAACTCAAAATATGTAGGCAAGCTTTTGGGCACAGTCTTACCATCTCCCATAACTAAACAACTTCAAGCTAAGTATAGGTTAAGAACAATTTATCTTAGTTTAAATTAATTACATTAATCAGCTATTTTACTATGTATGTAACAGTTGCAGTAGCAATGAATAACTTCATTTTGGTGCCGTAGAAAATGTATTTTTGATTGCACATCCTACTCATTTGCTCTAGAGCACATCACTACTCATGGCTTTAAGCTATGGGTTGAAGTCTAGTACAGTGCTTCCAGACATCTCATTTGTGTCTCTTTCATAGGTGTATATATTTTTGCTTACAGAGACAGTTCCTATGAGAGAATAAATGTTTAAGAAGAGGCTGTGTCAACGTCATAAACAAAAGTTACCCAAAAAGCCTGCACCTTCAGATTTAAACTTCTGAAAAAATAATTACTTAGACCTAAATATGAAGACAAATTTCAGATAAGAAATGCATTTCTGCTTTAAACCTGAAATTAAAACCATCAAAATACCTTTATATCACTGAAATAATAAAAAATGAAAATATACCACCAGTCTCATTGCACTTATGATTTATTTTCATGACAGATTGTGAATGCTAGGAGCAGAGAAAAAGATTACGTCTTAGAAAAATACCTGTTATTTGCAAGTAGAGTTACATGTACCTTCTGAAAGTTCGATTTCCACCACTACACAAAGGAGGAGAGCTGCTTTTTGTTCACTGTAGAAACTAACTTCTTGCTCCCTTTCTTCGACTTGATACTTACCCATTCTAAGGAGGAGCTAGCTGCTATTCAATCCAACTGCAGCTCAATTCTAAAGTCACACCTGAAAGAAACTTGAAGAAAAGGCAAAGAAAGTGCTAAATGATCACATAGGCAGCACATCTCCAATATTGCCTGCTACTGGTAAACCCATGTTCTTCTTTAAATAAATCCCTTTGTACATTCTAACAAGCAATTACCTCGCTGGAAGACTTCCTAGCAGGAAGCCTTGGAGTCTGTTTTAAAGGCTTTTGAACACTGTATCAGCCCTTAGCGCTGCAACGCTTTGGTGAAAACACTGCACCCTATACAGAAACCCCACAGATATCTGGGATTCAGTTATTTCCAGCACGGCCAGAGAAGTGTACCACGTATTCTTCTGTGCTCACAGGAAGGAATGCAAACAGATGATTCTCAGGGAACATTACTTCTGCAATCCTGCTGCAGTTTTGCAACAATGCTAAAATTATGCAAATCTTCAGATACTGCTTATTTTTGTCTTGCTCTATTATTCTAAAAACTGGCTTGTAATAGCTCTGTGAAATTCGTGTTTCATTGCTTCCTGAGTTTGCCCTTCCCACTACTGCTTGAGAATTATGATCCAAGCCAGGGTTGCCTTCTGGTGTGGTGTGGGTTTGTTGTTGTTTGTTTGTTTTCATTGGGTTTAATTTGTAGGCTGAGCATGTTTTTTTCTTGAAAGAGGTTCAGCAGACAGACAAGAAATCTGTGCTTCCAAAGTCATAATTGCATCAAAGAATAAGATAGTACTGCCTTGATGTCAAGAGAAGTTCTCTTTTTAAATATTAAATAATACAGAAAATCATGAAACATTATTTTCTTAGTTTCTCATTTGACTGCTAGTGGACTGTCACTAGATGACAACTATAATGAGAGGTTCATCCCTTTACCTCAACATACTAATCATGTTCTCTCAATCAGAAATAGCTCATTTTCTCATGTTCTAACAATACAAAACCTATAAAACATTCCAAACTCCAGCCTGTAATGATTTCCAATAAATAAGCGTACTGGAGGCATAGTAGAAAGTGGGAGGTTTGTACAAAAAGAAGCAACCGAGAAGCATAAAATATATCTGATAGTAGAAAGCTAGACTGCTGTACACATTGAATTGTGAATATTTCCACTACCTATCAAAAGCCTGCTGCTCACTTCTGTGAAGCAACTGCAAGGTAATCAACTTCTCCTTCTTCAGTCTGGGGGTTTACAAATAAATGAGTTATGGGAAGCAGGGAATGAAGGAAGCATAGGTAGAGGAATATTTAAAAAAAAAAAAATTAAATTTGTGTTTCAGAAACTCAAAGAAGACAATGCAAAGGAGAAAACTGCTTTTGTGGATCTAGTTTATTAATAAACATTGTAATTAACAAGACAACATGCTGTACAGAAACCTGAAATAGAACTACTGTAAATTTACTGGACTTTAAAAGCTGCTGGACAATGATATATGGTGTCCAACTGCACAATTTGTAAAGCATGGTTAGGGCTGCTTCAATACACAGACATATACTGCTCACTCTCAGATCCTGGAGTATGCTATACAGCAGGGATATTTCCCAGAAATACAAACCCAGATATTTACAAGAAATTGTCAGTCTCTTTTCTTCACTAGGGATAACATGTTATACACAATTTTCCTACATATACCAAATAAAATCTTTGCCTTCAACTTTGCTCTGTGTCTGCACAAACCAATCCCTCCCTTTTTACTTATCTAATTAAATAATGGCAGTAAACTGCAGTGTAATCATGTAATAAATGATTATTTAATAAGGAGTAGCTTCAAAGCTGAAAAAGCAAAACGAGTTAGAATTGTTAAGAATAAAATCAAGTGTAAATGATCAAACTTTCTCAAACTTTATAAGCTTGAATCAAACAACCTTGCACTAATCAACCATTAATGACTTAATTATTTAAGTCAACTGTCTCACTCAACCATGCTAGAAGCAGGCATAACAATGATAAATTGAGGCTGAAGTGGTTCCTCACTGGATTAGAGCTTGCCCAGAACACAACAGAGCAATGTATCACTTCTCCCAGGGGGTTAAAAAAAAAACCCACAAAAACTGAAAACCCACATATCTACACACACAGGGTACATAAATACCTGATACTACCTGATACAAAGTGGCTAGAGCCTTCATCCCTGTACCAACCAAACAAAAAAGAGCTGGCTATATTCCGAACCACATAACTAACTTTTTCTCAACCAAGCTATCACACTAACATTCTGAAGCCCTCAGGTCCTATTAGCATGGGCTCATTGCCATGATAATTAGCTAAATGACCTGCATCTGACTAGCTCATAACCCTGAGAGAGTAGGTGCTCTATAGCTTGTTTGGCCAAGCAGACAGGGCCTAAATATTTTTCCTTTAGAATTAAGTTATACAGCACAGTTTAGGAAAACAAAGAGCTGGCTTTTTGTTTTTGTTTTTTTCTTTTTTTTTTTTACACTTGATTATTTTACATCATCAAAAAGCTATCTTTCTTTCTGCTGCTACCACTTATATTCTCAATGCAGTAGTTGGAAGTGCAACAAGCATGTACTGAGCTTGGGAAAAAAATTCTAGGCTAGACTGTGTGACACATTACTTTGAAGGCAAAGGTTTTCCTTTATTGTTACACTGTATGAAACAAATCTAATCATGTAACTACCATTTTACTGTATATTATATATAGGATCGTTTTCTTCACAAATTCACACAAGTAAGATAAAATAAGTTAAGTGACTAAAAAAATTACACAAAAATATACAGCCTATGCACTAGATAAATTACTTATATATATGGCAAAATGTGTAATGAGTCTATAGTAACGTTATTCCTCTGGATACTGACATAACACTTGAACAGTCCACAGAAAAAAAATGTTGCCTCCAATGCATAAAATTATATATTAGATATATAATATGTAAAAATGAAAGCAACATTTAACTCCTGATACAATATGTATTTACAATTAAGTGTTATGTATCTTGATGACAGAATTTTACAATACCATAACACAATTTCCTGGATGTGACATTTAACACTTCCTATTACCAGATTCATCTTTACAATTCTTCTTGTTAAAGCAATTGTTCTTGGGGCTTTTGTTGGCTTTTTGTTCATTTGTTTTGGTGTGGGTTTTTTTTTGTTTGTTTTTTTGTTGTTTTTTTTTTTTGCTTTGCTTTTCTTTTTAGAAATAATTTTCTAAACTTCTTTTGTTTTGTTCTTCTGCCTCTGAAAAAAATATAATTCTAGTCTCTTAATCTTTTCCTGTGAAAATAGCAAAACTGTAGGAAAGGATTGCTTTGCCAATAAATTTCAATTACAATATTCTGTCAGAAAGGACATGTTGAAAGGAAAAAAACTGAGTTTTCAAGTGCAGCTGCCAATTCTATACACACATGGTATAGCAGACTTCTATAATAAAAACTAAAGTCCTCTGCTTACAATAGGAAGTATTATATGCCAGCCTTATTCTAAATTTGCACAATTAATGTGTTTGGTAAGGCTGTGTAAACTACAGATAAGCTTTTTTGTATATCCCTGAAAAGGACTGCTGAATTTTTCTAACTATGATGTCTCCAAAACAAACAACAAATGGCTCTGTATATATTAGGTGTAAATTAATTTGTCAAATTTTTAGTTGTCCTGGAACTGAAAATGAGCTATATCAACCATTATGTGTCAGTAGCCGAAGGACTGTTTTTGTTGTTTTTTTTTTTCTCCCAGGATTTACATGCAACCAGAAAGCAGTGTGCCACATCTTTTCTAAATATTATTGAAAATTACGTAAAAAAAAAACAAACAAAAAAACAGAAGTACATCGTCAGATAATCTGATGTTTATTAATTAAATCCTATCAGTAGATTAAAAGTGATGCTTTTTTTTAATAATTATTATTTTGCACATAAAATGTAAATGTGATTTGAATAGATTTACAGTGGGGACAACAATATATAAAGCTACTTATACCTGCTGGGCACAAAATAGAAGCTTTTTTAGCATTCATTGGAAACCCTCAACAACTTGAACTTCTGTAAATTTTACAAGCAGCTAATATTACAGCATTTTTACACTCCTTTTTTTTTAAATTCAATTTTATTTTTATGTTACACGTAAGTTACAGTATGAAGCTTACATAGAATTCTATCTGTAGGAGATATTCATACACTTTCAAATTTCCCTCCACGCAACTTCAGTTGTTTCATTTAATGTAGTAATAAAACTAAACAAAGTTATGCAGTTTGTTAAGGAAAAAGATCTTGGTATGTACACACTGTAAATGATGATGGCTAAACAGCAACAGAATGCTAAAAGGAAAATGTGGTGTTTTTTTCTTTTTTTCATTGAAGAAAGGGATCTCCATTTTATCCACTATAGAATTTACTAGTTTTATTTCTGCTACTATTATATCATCCAATACACAAAACAATGAAAAAAAATGCTGATCTTTACAGAGAATCATACTGAGACTTTGTCAAATAATATGATTGGAGTATGTTTGTAATTATAGTTATCCAGCATTCATTACCTGGATTCCTCTTTCTTTGCTGAGAAATGTCTGTGATTCTCTAATAATAAACTAAGCTACAATGATAACTACTCCTTTATCTTATAAGTTTGGGGTGAAGTAACTAATATTATCGCTAACCTTTTACTGAACACTTGCAATAGGTGATTGATTATAACTGTAAAACAAACATATACATCACTATAATATTTTAAACACCTGTAACTTAAAGCCACAATAAGACATCAGCCAAAAACTACCCCAGTTTCCTACTGATTTCAGCAGTGCCCATGTAATTTTCAACTAACAGGAACAGTAGCCAAAGCAAGCTCTGCAAGATTAAAAAAAACAAAAACAAAACAAACAAACAGAAAATTAGACTTACAGCTTGAAAAGCATATTCATTATACTGTTGCTTTTATTATTGTAGAAAGAAAAATCTTAGAAAAAACAAAATCTCTTGTAATATTTTGAGATCTATATTGTATCCTGTCCTGTTGTCTATTTCACACAGAAAAGCCTAGTTAAGAACTTTCTATTTCATCTACTGCATTTTTTCAAAGAATAAATACCTGTAGATTCAACCACTGAAAATTAAAATTAAAAGCAGTTGTCATGTCTTTGAGTACATTCTCCTTCTCAATTACATGAAAAGTAAATTTTCATAGAAATGTACAACACCCTTCCTAAATATATCTTTTTATATTGTGTAAGGTAACCAAAAAAGAATTTGTCCACTTGATCTCTATTGGTAAGCAAATGGAAGGTGAAATCTATGAATACCTTATAAATTATAACAACGAAGACAGAAAAAAATGGGTAAGTTATGTTACTGCAATGTTTCCTAAGACGTATTAAGAAATTGCTTCCAACAGGGAGGAAGACCTGCTAGCAGATATTTGCACCATATAGACCCATATAAGAAAATGAGCAGGTTTTTATGGTTTTCTTTTGATTGGCTCTAGATTGTGAGTTTTCTTCCCCATTTTATATATTTTACCAAGAATTGTGGTGAATTTTCTTTAACTAAGTCCTAAGGATTTAGCTTTTCATTTAAATTTAGGATTCTATATACATAAATATTCACAAGCCTAACAAATTTGTATATGCACTAAGAACAGTGTTAGGCTGTGACTATATACAGTAACACCTTAAAGCCTGAAATAGCCGATTTGTCAGATATGCATTTATAGCTGGTGCTCATGGATAAACGTAGTGCTACTCCCAGACACTGCTGCCTGGTGGGTCATGGCAAAATTTGCCAGAGGGATAACTTTGACAGGATCTTCACTGGTGCAGTGTCTTTCACAGGTGTTGTAGAACTGGGGCCTGGGCCCACCTTGGCCTTTGTCAGTATCATCCTTTGGAAGTGGCCTCCCAAGAGTGTGTCGTCCGTCGGACCTGGCTCCTCGGCCCCAGCTTTGCTGGAAGCCAAATGATGGCAAAGGTGTGTTGGATTGTTGATACTGTGTCAAAGAAGGTGGCATCCAGCAGTTGTCAGAATGGCCCAGGATGAGACACTCCTGCGTGCAGGTTTCAGAGGCCTCAGCCAGGGCTTTCTGGAGATTTACTTCAATAGCTGGGAGGACAGAAAAAGATAAGAAATTATGAAAAGATTTAAACAATGATGTATGTAGGGAATGAAGGATAAGAAAGCAATCCCAGTTCTATAACAAAGAACGTATTTTGGAAAGAAAATACTTGCAGTAATATGACTTAAATGAACATATAGATGCTTTCAATTTGGAGGCCCACAGTGGTGTCATTGGCGAGCATCAGAAAAAATGCTAGCACTTTAAGAACAGATGATAACACCAGTACAGCCCAAGTAACTAAAGCCCTTATACAGTCTACTTCTAATGATGTTTTCACTTTCTAAAATCATCCCTTTAGTAATAAACATAAAGCTTTATCTAGCTTTTTATCTAGCAATACAATATTTTTTTGCATTCATGAAAAAAATAAGATTAAAATTAGATTTTAAAAATATGCTCTTAATGCTGGATTTTTTTTTTCTCTGTTTAAACAAAAAAAAACAAATTTAATTTGGGTATAGTCAAAGGTGGTACATTGGTTTCAAAGATGCACTCAAGAACTTTAAGAATGAAAGACAGTATTACAGTTATTTTAAAGAGGATTGATTTCTTGATGCATTCAATACTGGAAACCTTGAAAAAATCAAAGGGTAATAGCAAGAAAAACTGTAACCTCTGTAGTTTACAAGTAATCGAACCAGAGCTCTTCAGTAGATGCAAGGTTTGTGCTCTTGAAAAGGATTACAGAAATGATAATTTGTTCAAAGGCCAACTACTAACTGAGAAACACATAACTTTCAATACATGAAAAATCTTGATCAATTTCATTTAAATGACTGTGGCTTTACTGTGTAGTGCAGATTCAAATTAATGTAATAAAAATTCTAGAAACGATCCCTTGAAATGTTTTTCATATTATATATAATAATTTTATTTTATCTCACTATGAACAGAATTAAAATATGTCAGAAGGGAGGAAAAGTCCCTGTTCAGATGTTTCATTGTGTCTTTTCACAAAACTTCAAGACTATCCTTTTTTTATGATAAAAGCTATGTATGTATTTTTAATACCTAGCTTCATGAAGATAATCTTCCGAAATGGGCTCTGGCTCACAACTAGCACAGAAATTATGGTGCTACAAATTACTTATTGTAATATGAGTTCTGAGTAGGAGCCTCTCATCTTTTGAGCTTTGTTTGTAAACAGATGCTGTATTTCTGCTTTAATTTAACGTTCAGTTTTTACTTTGAATGTTGAAATTTCTGTAAACTATGAAGCATGAGTACATATTTCCATATTACACCTAAATACAAACAGATTTAGTTTTTCCTTCAGACATTAAAACACACAATGCTGCTGTTGATGCATCTTTTTTTTTTTAAGTCTATCACTTATAAGTAGTCAATTGGTTTCTTGCTGTTTCATTAATGTTATATTCTTGATTATTTCTCCTGAAGGACACTGTACATTGTATCTGCCTGTTAGGAGAATGAGTGTTTATAAATGTTGTTTTGCCCTATTATTAGCATTTCAACATGTCTACCGTCATGTCTCCATATGTCTGAATGTAATCCTGACAAAGCTTTGGCACCTTACTGTTGAAATACTAATCCAGTCTTGATGGGTAGTGGGTTATATGAAAATAATTCAGTAGAGAAAACAGTTCACTCAAAAACAGTTACTACTGCTAGATTAGTCTAATCTCTTTGTGTCCTACTATGTGCTATTAGAGACATAAATCTGAGTATGTACAAGCTCTTAAAGCTCTTTAATTATCCAGGTTTGCTTCTCTTCTGATCAAGACAATTCACTGAAATCAGGTACATCCTTGACTAAGAGTTCAGTAACCCTGACTTATGCAGAAACTGATATTTTTGCATTTATTAACAAAACATTCTTGATACTCAATCCCTCAGTGTTTCTTTTATTTCAAGATATCAGTTAGAATTCTTTTAATTAATTAAGCTGGAAAAAATGCAGTTATTTGGTTGGAAATAACAATTCTTATGTATTACTAGCTCCACATAGCAATTAGTTACAATACTCGTAGTATTATCTAATGCTTGAATAAATGAATAAACAAAGTTAAACAATCAAAATCAGCATTTGGCAATAAAAACATAACATTTATGCTTTAGACAAGGCATGAGATTTAGTTTTAGCAAAAATATTACAAAAAGACTCTATCAAATTGTTAGTATAACTGCACACAATCCTATGATACAAGTAAAAATTATTTTGGCTTTGAGATTTGAATTTAATTATATAACAATCCTGCACTTGAAGACTGTTGAGAAGGTAAGATTTGTGTAGCAATCACAATCTTTCAGTGCAGGTATTTGTAAGACGTAATCTTGATTGTCAAAATAATTCTTTTTTCATTTTTCATCACTGCTTATAATTAGTGACATGCAAAATATACAGTTCTCATTAATTTTGAAGAGTTACTTCCATTTTCTACTGAGCAGCTCTGCAGTGCTGCAAGAGAACAGGAAATAAAAAAGTATTTAGCACATACAAGTACTTTTCTGTATGATGCCTGACTAATTTTTTTCCAACAGTAACAGTCAAGTTTTGTTTATAAAGTACTGCACTTAAAAAAAAACATCAACCTCCACTGTAACTTCAAAAGGAGAACATGTTTTATAAAATGAATAGAAGACTTTTGTTTTGTTTTCAATTCAAAACATCTGCATATAGGCCATAGCATTAGTGCAGCCCTGAGGCAGTTTTTAGGAGATTGGGTATGCTGTAGGAAACCAAATTAACTAAGGGTGTGACAATGAATATATTGTGAGACAAGCAAGGTCCTCACTATTTACATTTAAAGGAATCTTAGAAAATCTCAGCAACTGATCTGTTGCAGTAAAAACTACCAGCAAGGACAATCGGGATGCAAAACAACTTCTATTTGGCATGAATTAAAAATAAATACAAAAAACCATATTTTATTTTTTAGCACAATGAAGTAAAGATGACCATTGGAGCATAATTCTGTTTTTCAATGAACCAGCACAAAGCATAGGATTTTCTTCTTCATGAACGTTCAGCAGACATTATCTTTTTTGCTTCTTCTTGTAGGCCACGAAATGTAACTTCTTTCAGTCCTTCAAATTCATTCTCCATTTTCCTAAGATATCATTCTTCTTCTTCATTAGCACTTGAAATCTTTCTCTCTTGCTTCCCAGCCCTGGCAGTCTATTGCCATCTAAACTATGCTTTAGTTATAAAAATGTTACTTTTAACAATTCCATATTTTATCAAACCAAAGAGCTTTTTATTAGCAGTAGAGTGTACTGCTAATGGTGCCAATTTACAATACAATGGTGCTGATTTCCAAAATTTTGTTACCAACTTAGAACGAAAGGAGTCAAGTAACTAGCACTGAGCCTGGCTCCCCCTCCACCATTTGCTGCTCACTTAAAAGGAGGGAGTCAGGCCGGCTCCACAGAGCATCCCAGAGGGCAATATGAAGAGGAATGCAAGCACTCATGGGCGAGTATCAGGTTCAGTGCTCAACAGGCTGCTTATCCAATGCTGTGTAAATTGACCATCGAATTTTCTAGATGCTACTCTTAAAGCTTCCTTTTGCTTTGAGTCTTTTTATGCAAGGCAACTGTTTGTAATAGTTACTTCATGCAAGTCACTGATAAACGTAGGTGAAAAGAAAAACTTTTGAGCCTTTCTCTCATTCGAAATTGGTAATATAGGTAATTATTCTTCTAGTCCCATAAGTATTCTGGTAAGAAAAATCTGTGGAGTCTGTCTCTAACAATCAAGTTAAAGAAGGTTTCTGCCATTTCTGAGTATTTTCAGAAGAGATAGTGGTTTTCCATACCAAAATTCAGTGTCTAGTAAAATCTTCTCATGTAAGAGAATCATCAACCATGACATACAAGTAGTATGTATGAAAGAATTTAATTCATCCAACAGATCATACTCATACACATGAATTTACCAGTCTTGTTTGAATTTCAGATTGTTTTAGGAATGAAGCTGTTATTTAAACTGTCTGCCTTAGAACTAAGAACGTTTTTAAAGAAAATGTATGTCAGTTCTTATGAAATGTTTAGATCAGAACTGTCAAGTATAACTAAAAGCACAATAGTTAAAAGGCTTTCTTCATTGTTCCGCAGTCTTTATCATTTATAGGTCAAAATACTCTTCAGTAAGAATAATTATTTTCACTTAAAACATTGAGTTTCAACTTTGTCAGGTAGCTATACTTCAGTAAAAGCAGTTATAAAAAATACTACTTGATAGTTTTATGTTTGTTTCTGGTTGTACCTTTCTATAATTATAAAGTCAGCGTAAGGCATAGGTAAAAAATACGAATGCTGAGTATTCTTCTTGCATATGAAATAAAGCTGAATAATTCTATAATGCTTTTTGCACTATCTACATAATACAAAATACATAGCATAGTGCTGCATACTTTGATGCTTCCAGCTCAATATTGGAAGTTTAAGACTACTCCTCACAGAGAACACTCAAAGGAAGACAAGCTGTTAATACGACTGTGTTACCAGTATTCTCATAATGCTGTGTACATTGCTGTATACAAGATATCTTTTCTATCCCTATACCCATATGTCCATACCAAACAGGAGGTGTACTGCTAAGATAAGATCACAAAATTCATTACTTGCATTATGGAATCATGCAGACTTAGATTGGAAGGGACTTTTGAAGATACCTGGTCTAAATTACTGCTCAAATCATGTTATCAAGGTATATGGTATTTTTCCAGAAGTTTAAGCCAAACTTTAAGAATTGCACATCTCCCCTGAAAGATTTCTTAAGACATTTTAAAAGGGAGCTGCACATTCTTAAAGCTGACCAATCAACAGTGTGATCTTCTGGAGAATCCTTAAAATATCCTTATCTTCATCCACGTTAAATGTAATAATAACCAAAAGGAATTGGTAAATTTTCATTAGCAAAATATTCATATTCCAGGCTTAGGAGCTTATAAATTATATTTAAAAATTTCAAAAACAATTTAAAAAAAAATTAAACATGGAATATAGATAGAGTGCTTGAATTTAATGCTGAAGTCTTAATGAAAAGCCAGTATTGAATATGATACATTTTGAATGCAAACCATCCAGTGTTGCATTTAGAGCACTCTTGTTTCATAATAAAGCAAGCAACAATTAGCAAGCAATTAAGCAAATTGCCCATAATTATGCCATTGCTGAGCTATTTTTCATATTTTCACAACACAGCACATATATGAATACATGGCTTGCAGTGCCAATGCTATTCTGTCAGCATCCAGAAGTGCCTCTCATTTACTGAAGCGTTTCATATTAAACAGCTCCCATTGCACTTTCAATGCTCTCTGCTCAGCAGGAACTCACCAGAGTGATGAAGATGACAATCTTGTACTGCTCTCCTCAGCCAATGGCTCCTAAGAAATGGGTTGTGTTTCCTCCTGCACTCTCCCCCTTCCCTTCTCCCCCTCCTTCTTTTGCCCATGTGTATGTACTAAAAGTGGTACTCAATCTAAGCAAGAATTCAAGCATAACATAGGGAAATAATAGCCCAGAATTACCCTGGTGACCAAAAGCTGCCACTTGGGCAACATCATTTAGCAGTCTCTGCTATGTTAAGAGAACTAAAATGACATTAACAATAAGAAAGGAAGGTCAGAATAGTATAAACTGGGCTGTTTTAATAAGTTCAGGAGAAATAAGCTTGAACGTAGAAACCCTAAATAATTGCTGCTATAATATATCTTTTTTAGCTTTTATAATAGAATCCCTTCAGGAGAAGCTTCCTATGAATATTTTATTTTCCATATATATCTTGGTAACTCAAAAACCTAAATAAATTACTGAAGTTTTAGCCTTTGAACCTTTTTATTCAAAGAACAAGTAGGACCCAACACTGCCTTTAGTCTACAGCCTTCCATCCAGAGCTTGCCTCTCCCATATCCCATGTTAAATTACACTCTGAGGAAGGCTGATTCTCCAGACATTCTGAATATGAAATCAAGAGGCATGCTGGAAATAACATATCTCTGTGTGGCCATCTTGTGCTCGATAGAATTGCTAGAATAGGCTCTTCTTCCATTCCAATCATCACAGTTACACATCATAACATCCATGCTTTTAATTTGAATTTAATCCTAAAAGCTGTTCTGAGTGAAGCTTTTTATTATAAAATCCCACTGGTATGAAATGTGGATATTTTGCATCTGGCTTCAACTACTCTAACAAACATTATTAAAGATGGATAGGGAAAGTTGGTGAAGAAGAAGACAGAGAAGGGAGGATGAATCAGGGCAAAAAGAGAGAACATATGGTAATTCCTGTATAATTAACTACACTTGTGAAGTGAAGTGAATCTTTCCTTCACAAATAATAGCCTTAGAAGAAAAAAAAAAAAACAAAACAAAAAACAAGGCACATTACTCTTTCATTAAGCTTCTCATTGTTATTCTGACTGGAATTCCAATCTTGTATTAATCAAAACCAAGAAATTGTTTAAAAGCAACGATCTCATAAGAAGCTTGGTTTCAGTAATTGCTGTTTTCCACAGAAAGATATTTCACTGAAAAAAATAAGCTTCTGAAAAAAAAAGAGCTCCTCAAACACCTGCAACCTCTTTTGCTCAATGCTAATGAGCATGCATGTGAGAATATTGCAGAGTGCATGGTATTGACCCCTCTTCTTTCAGCAGCCCAACTGTATTATTGATCTCTAATTTATGGGCCTTGTTTACAACAAAACAAATATTCTAATTTGCAAAATACATGTTTCTTATATTGAGTTATCAATGAGAATTTTAACCATAACTTGTAAAGTATAATGAACATCTAAAATGAATAGCCTAAAATCTAGTCTATTGATTAAAATAGTGAGTAATACAATGTTCTTTATTTAATATTTAATTAACTGCTTTACATTTGTGCTGAAGCTTTTTAATTATTAATATGGAGTTCATTATTTAACATAGAGTATAAATTTAAATTCAAATCAATTAGATAAGGTGAAACTACACAGTGAAGAATGTTTTTTCCTCCAGCAATAACCTTTGACTTGGAGACAAAGTAAAGAGTGAAATCTGTATCTCTTCCCCCACGCATGCATCTTCCGTGGTATACATCAAGCTTCTGTACTGATGTAAAATTTCTGCAGTAAACCCAATATCCCGCAAAAATATGCTGGATGAAAAAGAGTTTCAGCTGTGATTTTGCAGCTGGCCCCTGGAAGAGAAAACGCTTTCAGTACGAGTTTTCTGAAAGACATTTGTAACAGCAAATTTTTCTTCCTCTTGATGTGTCAAACTTCATTTTAAGCCTCTAGAGATAAAATTATTGTTTGCGGGAAGGAAAAGAAGAGTCTACTTAAAGTTGTAGATACCCAGCAATTATTATCTTGGAATAACTGTCTCCTAAGTATTGTTTTTATCTTAATGTGGTGGGCTGACCCCAGCCGACAACTAAGTGAAACACAGCGGCTCACTCACTCCAGCAATCCCAGCAGGATAGAGTGCAGTGAAAACCTCATATCTTTCTCTGCAAGATGAGCTTCTCTCATCAAAGTCATTTTTTAGAGTGATCACAAAAATAGAAGGTGTAGTAATGCTAATATACCCTCAAGCATTTGTAGAGTCTGAAGAAATAAGTACATTACTTATTTCACTAATATGATAATGTTTCGGCCCTACTGCCCAAAAATATGTGTATTCATATATAAAAACTAGTATTACGCTTTCTTAAATATCCTTAAACATTACTTGAAGTACGTGACGCAGAAGTTCTATGAGGATTAGTATCTCTCTTATCAACTTCAAGAGATTAGATGACAAATGTGTTGTAAAAATTGCTTTCCATCCTTCAAATAGACGTCAGCCCTTAATGTTATACTAGTTGTTTTGTGTTTCCTGCTGCTTTCCTGACAATTAACCCCCTTTGGATGTTTCCACCAAGAAGTTACATCTAACATTTAAGTAACTATGCCAAATAATATTAGAAAAAAAGTTCTAAAATAAAACAAAACAGAATTAAAAAGATAAAATCTGGAATAAAAATACCTGCAAATTTATTTTCTCTTTATTAGAACCGTGAACATGTTTGTTACCTTAGAAAAAGTAAGAACATGTTAAAACAGAAGGGGGACTAATTGACAGAAAATTCATTTAACCAATACTGGGTAACACTGGACATTCTGAAGTAGCAGTTATATCTCCTTTTTTGTGATCAAATACTTATCTAAATGCCTCATTAGGAATGCATATGAGGAGCCCTTACCAATTAAAAAGATGTGTTTTGCTTAAGTTCATTTATTTATTTAATCAAGAGTCAGTTCAACATGATACGTTCTTTCATTTAATTCAGTAAGAAGAAGCTTTTGCATGTGGGTTTGCTGTGGGATTTAGTAGTCTATCAACATTATTTTGAGAGACACTGAATGGAAAAAGAGAGTGTATTATACAAAGGAAATGTGTATTCCTATATTTTCTCTTCAAGAAACAGGGGAAAAAAACAACCTATATTAATGTCATACAAAGAGCTTGAGGTTTTGTTTGTACAGCACTCCTCAAAACGCAGCTTTTTAAGCTCATAATTTGAAAATGAAATTTATTTAGCAGTCACTTCTACTGATGATTCCTAACATCTGTTTTTTCTCTTCTTCCAACTTTTCCAAAGAGTTTTCTGCCTTCTTCATTCATACTTCCATTCTTGCATTCACACACACACACACATATATATATATTTAAGATTCAGAAAAGAAGACAATTACTGTTTACAATATCTGGACTTTAAGTATACAGGGAAGATTACACCATGCTCAGTTTTTTAAGGCCAGGGGCGTGGGGAAGAAAGAGGAGTGTGAGACAGACAAGCAAAGGGACAGAGAAGTAGGTCAGTGTTTTTGTGGTTTTTTTTCTTTGTGTGTGTTTTTTTTTTTTTTTTTTTTTAATAAATCACCAAATTCTTAAAGCATGAAGATTCATATAGACAACTAAGAATTACTAATTCTACATAAACTCATTTACTGTGGAAACAGCAGAAAATACATTCCTTAAGCTTAGGCTGTGAACACTGCAGTCAAAAAAATCAATTACCTTTTGTGGTTCTCTGGCTAGAGAACAAAGATCTATCCTTGGAGACAGGAAAATAGATGAACTTCAAAGAGATAAAGGAATAGAATTTCTAGGTAGAATAAGGTCAGTAGCATTTATTCTTGATAAATGACCTCCATCAAAATATTAGTGGACACTCATATTACTCTAATAATGAATTCTAACATTCATGAGTTAAGGGAATCAGGCCAGCAAGTCATCCTCAGCAGAGTGGAGGGTGATGGAGAGGACAAGAAGCTCCTCTTCAGGTATATTTGAGATACCTCACATACAGCATCAAGGGTAGGTGTGGGTTAAAATAATTAAATTTCTGCTTCAGTTTTCAGTATTTACACTCTTAATTCACTTTAATAAGTTTCTTGATGCATTTACCAAACTGGGGCTCTGTTTTCAGAAAGTTCAAAGAGCTACTATTTTCAATAGTATTGAATTTACAGTAAAAGTAATCTAAGATAGAATACTAAGCAGTTATATAAAGTAACTGAACAATTGCTTGCAATTGTTCATAGTTCAGATGTATCAATGAAATCTTTATTTTCAAAAGGAATTCATATAAAAAAACAGATGCTAAGTAAATCAGTAAGCAGATTTTTCCTGTGCCGTCCTAAGAGATAGGTAGTAAAAATGTGTTTTAAAAAATTTTGTTTCATCAGCTATAAACAAACAGAAATTTAAAGTCAAAGACCAGTAGAGCAGCAAACAAAAAACTATACAACATTCTTCAAATATTGTGTAGTTTTTATGCTGTGAGCTAAATTGCATTTCAAGAAAACAAAACAAAACATCTCCTTTATTAGAACAGAAAACAAACAATACAAAGGGTTTGTTTGTTTTTTTAAATTTTGAATATTACTCTGACTGTGAATATTTCTAGATATTTTCATGATGTTCAAACGTAAATACATATGTAATATTGCTTATTTGAGTGCTGTTAGATACTGCATTTGATTGATCAACAGTATTAAAACTATTTACTTGAGTTCAGTATGCAAGTAAAGCTGGCTGAAGCTTTTCTGGCAAAGCAGTTTTCCATCAGAGTTGTTTTTTCAAGTTCACCCATTCTGTGACAGCATTGATTCAAATGAAATTTTGGGGTACAAAGTATAGGAACTAATAGTTTCCATTTTTCCTCCTTATTTCCATGTAGATTTTTCTAATATGAGAATATCTGCTAGTCCAACATTATGCAGTAAGGACATTATTGAAAGGAAATGTTCTCATTTCACCAAAGCTTTTCCTCAGATTTTTCATTTCACAATGTCATGTTCAGATTATGATTCTGAAAAACAGCATTACTTCCAGTTAACTGCACCTGCAACACAGCCTAACACAATCTACATTCATTTCCATTTTCTAAATTTCCCGTGACTCCCTTACCATTACTACAGAAGGACAAGATTTATGCTCCACCTAATTCTGTTTTGAAGGATTTTCAAGAATTTATGAATAATTATTTTAGAAATATTTTAAAAATAACTACTGCAGAGTCAGGAAGTCACACCCTTTCATTTCCCTGTACTGACCAGTAGCTTGTCAGATCTCTTGCACTTATTAAACTCCTTACTCACAATGTACAACCTTGTGCAAAGGCAGACAAGAGATGCAAAACTCTGACATTTCATCTCTCCACAGGACAAAAGGATTCCCCTCCTGCAGCTTCTGTCCTCCCCAAGACGACACTCTCCTCCATATGGCTGAAGCCCAGGTGGGTTTGTTTCTTGGAAAACCCTCTGAATTGCAGAATCCTTGATAGCTAGACAGCATTTTCTAACCAATTTTTCACAGCAGTTTTCTGTCACTATCACTTTGTCAATCTGCCACAGATTGCCCTCTGTGGAACCATGTAGCTACTCATCCCTTCAATAGAGACTCCCAAAAAATGTGAAAGGGCCATGTTTGATTAACAACTTTGTGATTGCTGTAAAAATGAAATTTGAAAGGTAATAATTACACTTGTAATTACTTAGGTCTAAATCTCTTATGTCTTCTGTTCTCCTTCTTTCTGGGCAGCTGGAGCAATGACTCATTAATAATAATAAAGTCATTTAACCCTGCAGGCACATTACAAGGAGAAAGATGTCATTTGTCACCTACACAAATAGAACAATCACTGAAGGATACAGAAAGAACACTATTTCATATTTATTGCAAATGATAAAAGGGACATTTTGCACTCATTCTTACCATGACATCCCAATCTGCTTTTAATTATCAGCAAACATAAGGGAACAGCATACAACATATGAGGGGCTACTAATAATGCATTGTCCTGCGGTGACATTTCCATAATCACTTTAAATCTATCCTATACATATGTACTAGTTAGAGCTTTCTGCTCATGAAATCATACCCCCTAGTAAGGAATGAATTATCCTTTGCAGATTTAGTCACAAAAGCAGCTCTCTCCAAGAGTCTGAGGGTTTGACAACTGACATATGTATTACTGTTACTTTAAGTGATAAGGTTTGGCATTCTATTTCACTTATGGTTGAATACAGCTTGACTTATATTTAAGTACATTTGTACATTTCAGTTCTTTAAGCCAGGATCTTTACAGTTATAGTTCCCGCTGGCATTAATTCAGCCAAAGACCTCTGCAAGTTGCTCAGTTTTCC
This sequence comes from Perdix hodgsoniae, assembly GCA_035772895.1. Classification (NCBI taxonomy): domain Eukaryota; kingdom Metazoa; phylum Chordata; class Aves; order Galliformes; family Phasianidae; genus Perdix; species Perdix hodgsoniae. The sequence continues at coordinate 16,137,176 of JAPSGF010000012.1, read as the reverse complement.
AGTGCTTTTCTGTATGGTTCTGAACTTCACTACAAGAACTCTGTATGAAGCATTCTCTATTAGATGATACAAATACCGTTATTCATAGGGAACTCATGTCAGTACCTCAGAATTCAGTGTATTTTAAAAACAATCACAGGTGGGACTGCCTGTATGTGAACTAAAATTCGGAGAAAGAGATGAGGCTCTTCTTCCTCTAAATAATTTGTTCAGATGTGAAACCTTGAAGAAAAACACAAGAAAGAAACTTTCACTGTGATATTATTATAAAACCAATTGAAAGGAAGTTTCATGTAAATAAAAATCACTACAATCTGAGTTTCAATTCCTTCAGGCTAGAACTACAAATTCTTTTTTGCTTTATGATCAGCACTTATCTAACCATCAGGCATCTGGAAAAACCACAGAACAAATTTTAACAGTATGAAGTTATAAACCATTATTGTGAGGGGCAAAAAGGAGGTAACCAAACCTCCTAAATCTGTTTATATTTTCCTTAGATAACACAATAGGCTATATAAAGATATTCTTTAAGAAAGTTAAATGAGTAGTGTTAAGAAATAAGGCACATCAGGAAGGAGTAAAATGCACAGAGTAAAATGCATATTTTCACTCAAGATAGTGACAACACAGAAAAGCTTATACATGGAGTGAAATGTTTTGTCAAATTGAAAAATGGAAATAATATGAACACTACAATTTTCACATCAATTCGAGGTAAAATGTTTTGAATTACAGTCATTTTAATCTTGTTTTATAAAGAAAATTACTTCAAATGGGTGATAATTTAAAACAGCATAATCCAAACCCATTGTACTCCAGTCAGGCATAGAAGTGAGAGTGGCTCTGAGTGATTTGGAGCAATCTCTACACAGTAGCTCAGAGCCTCATTCAGAATAGGCATTTGAAAGAAGAAAAGGGATACTTGACCAGAGTTTCCATCTGATGAGTACAGAAGCACTTACTGACTGTGATGTTTCCTACTTCCTGACTGGGATTTTTTAGGCACCTTCAGAAATTTTGGCATGATTCTGCTGTGGTAATACTTTTCAAAGTTATCTCTTTAGGTAATCAGTTGTGACCAGTTACTCCACCAAAGTGGAGCTGTTTGGTTATAAGTTTCTCATATCACTTCACATAAGCTTTTTCCAACCATTAAGAAATTTTTGGCAAATTGAGGACTTCTGTTGGTATGACAAGAATGTGTATTATTTTCTCTTTTTCTCTGTTGAAAAATAACGCTCAGAAAATAAACTGCTGAGTTTTAATTCTCATTTAGCTTCCATTGAACAAATTCCCGCAGTGGCTTTCAGATTTTCTTTGACATTCTTTCCCTTCTCCAAAGCATTTTATGATTAAAATATAAAAATATTCTAATTTTAACTAAGATGATATGAGAGTAGTTTGTATTTCTAAATCAGATAATTTTCTCAGCAGCTGGACAACTGACGTGTGATAGGAATAATTTAGGTCATACCTGTGTTTAACACAATTTTTTAAAGTAAGAGATTTCCCATAATTTTAAAAAAGACAGTTTTAGGGAACAAATATAGCTATGATTATTTGAAGAATTTAGGGTCAGCAATATCATCCTTGGAAATATGAATAAGCATCTGCTGACAGGATTTTTTTCAGCCTATTTCAATAGCTGTCAGGACATCCACAAGGATTACTTTAACTGTTGAAGGAAAGTGTTATTTATTTATTTATTTATTTAATTGCTGTTGATTTTTTGTTTGTTTGTTTCTAGAAATACTTTTGAGCACACCAAGTGTAGGAGTACAAAGTCAGGTACCCAATTTTTCAGGAAAAAAAAAGTCATTATTTAAAAAATAAAACTGTTTTATAATTGGAGCACAATGCTGATTAATCTTTAAATTATGCTTTCTTGAACTTCTTTCCCTTATCACCACAAGCTGTCTAAATTGAGGATCTTGGAGACCTATTTGTGGAGCTTTTAATTTCGGAGTGTAGGTGTTAAGTTTTCACTCAGCTCTTTTTAATAACAAGACGTACTAAGATCAGACAGTAATTTTATTTATATACATTTAATACAACATGGCTTTCTTTGCAAAAGTGATTTTCACTCCTATTTGATAAGATTTCATATAAGTATATTTATGCTAATAAAAATGTAATATATATTCAAAAATGAAGTTAAAAACCAGCATTCTGATTTGTCAAGGAACTTTCCACTTTCCTTAATACGTGAGATTTAATTAGCCATTTCTCTACTGAACTTGGAAGAGGATCCCATAGAAACAAGGTTTTAAAATGCTCAATTCATATGAAGTCCAAAAACATAGCATTTAGCACTTTCAGAAGTTTAGTTTGTAAATCTGGGATGTAGCAGACATATGTTAAATAAAAAAACATTAGAACAATTCTTGTTAGAAATGGCAGTCCATACACTGCCCTTAAATGTAGTTTATAAAAGCAGATACAAAAAAGCATATGATTTATGTTTCTTTTTTTTTTTTTTTCATAAGCTTTACAGAAAGGATTTTTTAAGTCTAGGGTAAGTGCTGCTCTGGCAGATGTATGTCAAAAGCTCTCAGCATGTTTGGCACACAGATTTCTTTTTAAAAGGGTTCAAACCTGAATTTTGGGAGCTAACGTTACTTATGTTTCAGTGGAATAGTGTAACAATCATCTTTTCTACAGCAAGTATGGATGGCAGGAGAACTTTATGTCTGTATTCCAAATGGTTGCTTTGAAATCTTTCTGTGGTTTCAATTAACCATAGAATACAAAAAGACCTAAATGAAAAGCTACCAGTCAATTGCTGACCAAGTGTTCACTAGACTGTTATTGAATCTCTTCAACTATTTATTCCTTAATTCATCTTTAGTCTCCTAGAGATGTCATTAATATGCTCAAAGTTAACTCATTATCATCTATTGCTTCTATTCAAGCTCATGTTAACAGAATAAATTCATGAAAAATGGTCTGACTTAAAAAGGAAGATTTGGATTCTGACAGAGAATAATTTATCATGGCTGGGTAAAAGCCTCCCCCCAACTGGGCTTTATGAATGCTGGGAGATGAAATTGTTCTGCAGAACCTCTGCAAAAAGGATATTAAAGTTTCAAGGAGAAAACAAACAAACAAAAAGTACAATGCAGGCTCTACTGCCAAAAAATGTAGGTTCCTCACATGGATTCTCTTTTATTTTTACACTCACTGGTCCTATCTCTCACCTTCTGTACTGCCTTGGGGCAGAAGTAATGATTAAGGCTCTGCTGTCCATTTGCATACCACAGAGCCTGTGACACACAGACAGGCACCATCACACAAGGACAGGAGTGACACTGACATTGACTTTCGAACTTGTACAGAAACATTACTGATACTTGAGGGTCACAAATTGTTAATCAATAGATCCATGAAGCAAAAGTCTTCACAGTAATGCTGCATAATATACCAATATTTTTTAGAACATTGTTTTGTTGTAATTATTACATGTAACAGTAATTAATATTGAGTAATCTACTGCTCTAAGTTTTATACAGTATTTTATAAACACAGTTTATATGTAGATACACAGAACAGCTGGATATAAGAGCATTTAAAACATGTAGTAAGTGCTAATATTTTGCTTATTCCCAATGTTGGCTTGGGCATGTTTGTTTGTTTGTTTGTTTGTTCCATTTTAAGTCCATAATATAGTAGAATTGGAAAGCATTGTGATACTGTCATAAGTATGGATTATGACTTGTGCAAATTTATTTTAAGGCCTGAATATATTTGATTAATCACAATATTTCAGTCAATATACTAGCCAGTACTCTTTCACCTAGTTACTGTTCTTACTCCCTGCTGTAGCAAAAGGGGAATTTTCCTTCACTTGTACTAGAAGCTGCTGTACACTGGACATGGCCATTTCCCTACAGAGTTGTTACTCCATTTATATATCACTTTATAGACTCACATTCTAATTCTCTATGAATCGGAGACACTTTCCTGTTTCTTGTCTTGTCATAGTATGAGTAATTATGCAACTTCAGGACTTGAGGAACTTAATTTCCCTGGGGAAGGGAAAACAATAAAACCAAAAAGCTAGCAGCAAATACATCAGACTTGCTCAAGAAATACAAAACTCATCAGGCCTACATATTTTGCAGATTATCTTAAATGTGTATAATCATAACTATTGGTAAATGGGAGTAAATTTGAATATCAGTGTATATGTGTAAGTTTATCTGTCTGATTCAATCAGAACACACATCCTAGTTCTCTTCCCCCTTCTTTATACTGTACTCCAAAATCAAATGGAATTGTGCTTTCAACTTCACTGCTATCAGCATTTTGGCATTCTATTTCGATTGAAGATATATACTTATTATATTAATGCTGTCAATCTAAAAAAATCAGTGGGGTGAGTATGTACCAGTGAAGTGTCTGATACATGATGGCACACTGAAAAACTACTACTGAAAAGGAGTTAACGTTTTTTCCTATGAAGCACCAAAAAGTTAGGAAGTGCAAATTCTGCAGTATTAATTCAACTCCCTTGTGTAAATATGTTTTGATGAAAATTTTAATTAAATTATCATAAACTATTTTTGTCACAGGACCCTTGGGCCCAATTCAGACAGTAAATAGTTATTTGATATTTCTTTTTATCTACTTTAATCAGCATGTGGCCATACACCTTTTTAATTATTACTTTCAAAGGCTTGTCATGAATATAGATTTCTTTTTTTTTTTTTTTTCCACAGCACAACCAAAATTTTCACGAACACGAACAACATTCCACTTGGATTATTTGTTTTACTGAGGCTCTTTGTTGTGTGGAAACTGAGGCATAAAGAAAATCCACGTCTCTCTTTGGCTCAGGGCTTCAGAGCTGGATAACTTCAGATGTGGTCAGAAGGACACTGCAGGAAGGGAGAGTCACCTCCACCATCCTACTGGCCACACTTCATTCTATGCAGCCCAGGGCACATTTGGCTTTCTGGCCTGCAAGTGCACACTGCCAGCTCATGTACAAGTTCATCCATCAGTACCTTCAAATCCTCCACAAGGCTGTTATCAGTCCATTCATCCCACAGTCTATACTGGTGTTTGGGATTGCATAGAATCTGGTGTGGCATCTTGCAGCTGGCCTTGTTGAACTTCATGAGGTTTCTGTAGTCTCAAACATATTCAGGTGCCTCTGGATGCACCCCCATTTTAGCAAAAATTTAGTTCTCTCTCTACCAAAGTGCTGTGTTACACATATTTTAAAGAATCTTGAAGCATAAAAGAGTATGGCTCCCTTTCATTCGTATCAATTTAAGAAACCACTGTGGTTTTTACCAGATTCAATAGTACAACCATCAAAACTTATTTTTGCCAACAGCCTTCTCCTAGAACATTATGAATTTATTGACTTACTTTAAAATAATAATAGTAAATAAAATCTATATTTAAAAACTCATCGAAAGCAAGAAAGCAATGTTTCTGACATTGCTTGAGAGATTTAGTTAAGAACAGATTAAATGCACCAATTTCAAGATCGGAATTTTGTGAACCTTAAAAATTCCACTCCATTCCAAATAAGGAGAGTAATTCTAGTTTTTCTTCAGTAAGTCTATTCACATAAAGTTAACTATGTTTAGGACAAAATTATATTCAAAATCTGTATTGCAACCCTGAATTTTCTGGGGCAAGGTCTTCCGGGGTCAAAACTCTGAGTTTTGTGCATCTGAAAGCAAAGAATGGCCTCTTTTCCTATTTAAGATCTGCTTGGAATGTTACTTGAATTATTCACAGCTGTTGTTTTATTTTTCCTCCTGCTTAAAGTAGACATATTAATGATTTATCTTCCATTGTCATTAGTAATGACTATATATATATATGTATATATATATATATATATATAATCAACTCTAATTTAATAAATTGTAATTCTTAATAATATATAAAGTTTTTATCATTTCTCTATGTAATTTAAAAATAGATTTTGCCTCATGTACTTAAAATTACACATATGTATCTTGAGTGCCCAAAACTACAGTGTTATCTTTATTGATCAGTATTTTATTTAGAAACATTTTTGGTGTATGTTTCTGACATGAGCTGTAAACACTCCTTCTTAACTGCTACAGTCAGGATACAGTTTCTGTACAATGAAGTTAATAACTTCTGTCCTCAGTGAACAATACAAATACAAATACAGATAATGTGAAGGAAAAATTTGCAGAAAGAAACTGTAAAATATTTGAGTGCTGAAAGTCTGTTCTCCCCTCCTAGTTGCAATGCAATCATCATCTGTGTAAATCTTATAAATTGTTATCATACAGATGGCAGAAAGTTCAGAAGTGATTCAGAAGAGTTGTGTACAGTTATATACAGGGGTCTATTCAGCAGTCAGCACAATATGCTCATTTTAATTAGTTATACTCAAGTCAGCTCAGGCATAACCAACTTTACAGCAATGGCACCAGGGAGCTCAGTTACAACTGTGCAGCTTTTCTGTGGAAACACTTAAACTACATCCATGTTACTGCAATGCAACACTCCAATTTCCTTGGATATACTTGCACCTGCATATGCCATGATTACTGTGTTGCACTTACAGAGGAATTAAGAAACACATAAAAACAGGTTAAAGTTTGCTAATTTGAATATATTATATCATTGTAATTATATAACAGTGTATAAATAGAAGTGAGGACAACCACAAAGGAGGAGGGAGAGGAAAAGACATCTAACTTATTCTGTAACACAAAAGCTTCTTCACATTGGCTCCTACACATATGTCAACTTGAAGATTAAAAGCTCTGAACAGCTATATTCCTGTAATCCAAAAAAAAAGAGAAGAGAAATAACAGGACCATCTTTCCTTCACAAAACAACAAGAACAAAAAAGTGAAGTGGGGAAAGCAATAACTCTAGCAGGGCTTCTGGTCTATCAAGTTTCAATGCCAGACTTGTCATTATAAGGTTTCACTTTCAGAAGCAACAATTTGCTGGCCAGGTCTGTTCAGAAAACCATTTTCTAATTTGAGCCTCAAGTATCCACTAGAAAGGTTTTTTGTCCAAAGATTTTTTTAGATACAGTTGTGCTTCAGAAATTCTACCAATTCACAGCAAGCATCTTGAGTGTAAGTCTCTCTCTTTTTCCAGGAGGAAAGAAAAAAAAGAAAACCAACCATAATAATCTTCTACAAAACCTTCTTAACACAGCATAGATTAGGGTTCATAACTTTTGCTGATCCTGCCAACCAGCCCAGAATAGTAATGCACACAGGTAGATATGCCCAAAGAAAAAAATAACTATTAAAAAACAATTTCACATTTATATTAAAATCAAAGCTAATAAGGATGGTATTCCAGTCAAATAATAGAACAAGAAACTCTTGAAATAGAGTATATCTGATGTAGCCTAAGAGTACGAGCAAATGGGAAATTATACATTAAGGGAAAATTAAGTTGTAATAACTGCCCTTCAGGTTATTCACTGACATTATATATCAAAATCTGATAGAATCATACACTAATAATATGACTTTCTTCTCCTAAATATATACTTTTTATCACTCACCAGTCATACATTGTTCATTACAGACTCCATTTCCTCTGACTTACTTTATGTACAGCTCATCCTATTTACTGTGTTTGCTTCTCCATCAAGGAGACAAATACAAAAAAGCACAGAGCACCTAAAACACAGCTAGCATGATGCAAAATTTCATAAGCTTCCTCAAAGCCAAGACATGATCATTTTATTTCCTTCCCTTCATAACAAAGTTAGGCGATACCTTAGGAAATCTTTATTATACTCTCAACAGTTGAGCTCTTAAGAGCCTGCTAAAACATTACCATGCAAAATAGTATGCCATTACCATAACATCACATTAAATCTATTACATTAGCATGTTATTTCCATGCAAAATGACCAATAAAAAAATTACTGATCATGGCAAATGGCTGGTAAAATAGATCTTCTTAGATGACATACTTGATTTCTAGTCAGCCAGGTGTGCTCTTCCTCTCTTATAAGATATCAGAAAAAAAACAACAAAAGTGATTCTTAATCTGAAGAATCCGGACTACTTTTAAATTTCTAAAACTTGATCAAAATCTCAGATTCTGAAACATAGTTGTATTTGAGTACTTCTGTACATGAGTCCTAGTGACAGCTCATGCCAAGCGTTCTGTGGAACTTCTGCCATAAAGCATGGGGAATTGCTCACAAATCACGTTGAGAAACAAGAAAAGGGTGAAAAGAAAAAATTTCTTCAAATCACCATTTTGAAATTGGAATGTATTTTCCTTAGTACAGACGGTTAATTCTTTTAAGGGATATGCATCATGTTATCAAATTTTGAAAAGCATTGCTGGTGATGCAGGAAGAATGAATAAAAGAATAAAAATAAACCCATAGGAAGTGATTGGGATTTTTCTCTTGACTATAATGTAATATTGCTATGGTAAGTAAGCCTATATTGCAGGGGAAAAAAATCTTTAGGCATTTGGAAGTCTATTTTAAATAAAGTAGCTTTCATAAATCCAATAATTGATAAAGAATTGCTTTAATTTTATTTATCAATTTTGTTTCTAAGGAAATAAAATGGTACTTTAACAAGTGATTGAGTACAGAATATATAGCAACTACAAACAGTTAATTTGTTGCAAAGAAACTATGTTGTGTTTTTATGATTTTTGATCTGTATTCCACATCATAACATCATGCAGTGCACTGGGATTTAAAGAGTTAATGCTGCTGTTCTGTGGATGGTCGATAGTTCTGGTTACCTGGTCTCAGAAGAGAAGAATGAACTATAACTCCCAGAAGACTTCATTTTTCTGTTTCCGTGTTCTTTCCAGAGGGCAAGATAAAACTGACTGGGAGTCATGAGACTGCACTCCTTGCTCTCTGTGCTCCCTGCCTGTCTCAATGATAGCATTAGAGTAAGGACTTTGGTTTCAGAAACACTCTCTCTCTCTCATTTTATTTGATTTATTAGCTTCAATTCCTTTCCCAAGGTATGGGTCTGTGGGTCCCTTTGCCCCCTTTGTCACAGAACTAGGCCAAGCCAGGCCAAACCATGACAGAAGGAAAAGATGTCAGTTCACAAAACTCTAAATATTTATCTAATTTCCTGTTTCTTCATCTTTCCCTTTCTTTCATACCTCCCTTTCTTTCCTTTGCCTCTTTTTTTCCTATATGCCCTATGCAGAGGTGGGCTCTTCTGATTAGTCTGTAGCCAATTACAGCTTCTCAGGTGCAGTTTTTCATCACAAGGGAATTTGGTAATCTTACACTGATTAATTAAACTAGGGTCTCTAAGCAAACTGCTAAAACTCCTATATTCACTGCTTGCATATCTAATCCAGATAATAGGATAAACGACGAGACTGCCAAAGTACACGTAGAAATGAAAACAAAAACACCCTGTATTCATTCTTCTTTGTAGAGTTTCTAAACAAAGAATAAGTTGTACTTTCGGGTAGAAAATCTAATCTGCATTTAAATAGAATTTTTCCAAATAATAAACAAAAGCCTGAAGCAACATTTTTACAGCAAGTCTTGCTGCTAGTTCACAGCCTAATCCTTCTATCTCTATCTGTAATTCTTTCCACCCTTGTATATTCATTTTCTTACCAGTTTATCAAGGCATCTTGGCAGTTTGAGTTCACAGGAACAACAGTAACTTTGCCTTTCCTCAGTTTTTTTCAAAACTGAACTGAAAACTGTTAAAACTTTGGCTGGTCAGCAACTCAAGGCAAAGAGATCGAATCTCCTTTATAAAACCAAGGAGAAATGATTAACCTAAAGAGTGAGAAGCATGACAGATGAAAGGGATGTGCTTTCCCTACGAAACACTGACTACAACAGAATGGCTTCTAGTAAACCTCTGATGCATTTGAAGCTGCCCCTGCAGCTCATATAGACAGTCATGCTTCTCCTATGCTCTAGAATATCCAGAATGGCAAACCAGATGTTATCAAAATCAGCAAGCACATAATCAGCAGCTAGCCTAGGAGCTAGGTTAGCTAGCTAACTAGGAGGATATTAAACACTAGAAAATACTTTTTAAAATATTTTGAAATAGGAGGAATTATTTTTTTAGATTCTGCCTTCTTACACCAGCAGAGTATATTATTCTGTTTAAACACAATAGATCTGATTTTACTTCTGAGTACCCACCTCCCCTACTGCTTTGTCTTTGAAAATAATGTTTATGCATTTCAGTGCAGAAACTAAAAGATGGCCTGAAAAAAGACCTCTGTCCTAAATGTAAAAAAACTGAGAAAGCTATTATTAAGTGAGAAGATGCCTCAAAGAAAAAGACTGAAGGACTGAATTAGCATACTAGATGAGATTTACGAAATTCTCGAATAGCAAGAAAGCTAGTGCCAGATGAGCAAAAGCTAATTTAATTCATACTGCTTTACTTTAATAAATGCCACTTCTAATTAGACAAATGCATACTGACTTTTTTTTCTACCTGACTCCCACTTTATTCCTAATATTGACAGGCAATCAGCACATTATCCTACAAAATATTTTCTCATTCTGCAGACCAACAAATCTGACCTATAACTATTGGATTATTAGATGCATTCTAATTGGGCTTATTATTTATAGGGCAACGCAGACCTGTCTGTCTTTGAACTGACTGTTTGCAGTGCCAGACAGGCACTGTAGTAATTTTGCTTACAGGCCTCAGCAATGTAGATTTTTTTAATTTTTTTTTTAATTTTTCCCTGAAAACAGAGTTATAACTCACTTGTGATTTTTATTTACTTTTTTATATCAAGTAAGAGATAACTAAGGAATCAGTTCTCCTCCAGTCTGTCTGTAGTACAGTCAGGAAATTGAAACATGATTATCAAGGATCCTTTAAAAGGCCTTGATAAGCTTCTTTAGTAATCAGGAAAAACAAACTAACAATTACTCTCTCAAGGAAACATTCTCTTTATGAACTAAAGCAGTGAAACAATCAGTCTTATTTTAAGTAGGAAATTCAGTCTTCAAGGTAGGAGATGGTCACTGAGTAAATTGTTCAGCTGAAGACAAAATGGTTCTAGGAAGAAAAGTATGGATGAGAGAAAAAAACCTTTCTGCTTTACAATTCACGATAGCAAGTTCAAGAAAGAAAAACATATATATATGTAATTCATTCATTATTTATGGATAAATAAAGTATTTATTGCAGAGCAAATAATAATAATGTACTTTTCATCACCACAAGTGCTGTGTATCCAGAGACTGTTACACAAAATATATCAGGAATATTTTAACTATGGCTGCAGGCTTAATGTCTCATCATTCCACTGAAAAGCACGTTGGCATCTAGTTTCTGGCCTATTTATAAAGAATATTTAAGTTCCCTGAATTATAATCTGCTAGAAAACAAATTTGTCCATGTAATATTTCTTTGAATTATGTTTCCTGTAGGTATTTATTTATTTATTTATTTATCTGTTTTGTTGTTTTTTTTTCCTGAAAAAAAATATAATGTTACTAGAGTTTTTCCTTTAGGAGCCATACAATACAAATAATTACATTCATAAAGTCAATTAGAAGTCAAAAGTAAATAAGTGTTGAACTGCAGTAATTAGAGCATGCAATATAAATGATTAATCCATTATAGTTCACAGCAAAGGTAAGTTGCTGATCCTGCATGTACAGTGCCACTAACAGAGAATGGATTTAAAAAACCCTTCTAATTAGATGGAATTAAGAGGTCAATTCTCTTGACTGGAAGGAAAGTAGAATTCATACATAAGAGAAGGCAATGGGCATGGAGCTCTGTCTGCTGCACCCTGAGCTGCTGGAGGAAAAGGACACTGCTGCTTAACACAGTGCCAGCTCTCCCCATCCTTAGGGATGAGATGGAAATGAAAAGGTAAGTACTGGCCCAGTAGCCACTCCAAAAAAAAAATAATAATAAAAAACGGTATTTTGCAGTATTTCCTAGAATAGTTATTAGCAAACTTGCACCTCTCTGTCATGAAATTAAGTTTTACCTTGAGAAACTGGAGCAGTTGAGATAGATTGAAAGATAATGGGAGAGCATTTTGGAGCCAGGTGACAGAACAAAAGCTTTGCATTGAACAGTGCCAACCCCAGTACCACAGACATGACCAAATTACCAGAGCACCTCCAAGTTAGCATTATCCTCAGTGAGAAAAAAAATAATCAGAATAATCAGAATTTTAGCCTCAAAGCATTTTCTTTATTTTGAGGAACACCACTAAGACTTTACCAGCCACCTCTGAACACAGACTTTTTTAATATTCTGTTTGTTGTTAACATAAATCACACTTCTCCCACAATCTTCCTAGTACACATGTGGATACCATAGCAACTATCACAATGTACGAATCCTACGCTCATAAAACACACAACTGAGTGATGAAAGGATTGCTATCTGTAAATCCAGAGATCTGCAATCACCTCATAGCCATGGCTTAATAGTACAAGTAATTATAGAATAGTTTCTTTATTTTTTTAATAGAAATCCAGTAATTACAGAACAATCACATATTGCTTTTCCTACGTAACTATGTAAAGATCAGCATCACGTCTCTCTTAAAAAGCTGAGTAATTAATTATATTACCTTCAATGTTAGTGAATAACTGTCAGAAAATAGACTTAAAACTCAGATTCTGTTTTAATTTATGTTATTTTTGGGCACAAGTGAGGTTTTCAAGTCGATTAATACAAAATAACTTGGACTGTGAATGCTAAAATAGCAGTAGATTTAAAATAGATGTAGATTTAAGTAGTACAGATGCTTAAAAATGAAAAATTGCTTGAAAACAAACCAAGCAACCTGATGATCACAGAAAACACAAGGATGGAGTAGGAACCCAAGGCCAAGGTGCAAAGAAGAGCAAGACCAAGATCCTGCAAGCTAAGATCCAAGACACTAAACCATCTCTCAGTATTAAGCCATTGCAGACCCATCTCACATCCTGAGTCACACAAAGAGAATACTTTAGAAGATTTTTTAATCAATTAAAGCTTCTTTTCCAAAACATGTACTCCTTGTTTCCGTCAGCTGACAGAAAGTGTATAGAACAAATCATGTTCAGAACTGTTCTTGTTTTGCCCTGAATTGCCTTTTCTCAATATCCACACTAATTAAAGAATGTTCAGAAGAATAGGTTTTCCTCGGCCTTTTTACCAAGGGTAGGGATTTGCTTCTGTGTTACAGGACTGCAGAGGTATTGTTCAGGTAATTGAAAAGAAGGCCAGATATTTGTGAACAACAATGGAAAACCAGCCTAACCATTTGATCTGTGCTTCCCTAATGGTCACTATTACACAGTGTAGTTTGTTATTGTATTCAATTCTTCCTGAAATATCAGGAAAAAAAGGAACTATATTTTTGTTCATTTTAACTAAAGTTAGAGTTTGTCTAAGCATTCATATGCTGAGATCTGCATTCTATAGAAATCAACAATTCCTGAATATTTGAGGCCCTCGAAGAAGAATCCCTTGGCCATATATTTCCTTTATAAATTCCCAAATGGAGCAGTTTTGCAATGCTCCACTGAAAAATTTAAAAGAGAACTGCATAGACAATCTTATTATTTTATCCAGCTGATATCTGCTTAACTAAGACTAGTTCTTTATTCTTTTATATGGTGCAAATTTATAATTTGCACAGACAGATTAGGAACAACTTTCTCTTTCTCCTCAATTCTGTATTTTTGTTGTTGTTGTTTTTCAGTAGGGGCTACTCTTCTACAATATTTAGCTAGAAATGAACTAAAAAATACACAAGAATATCGCCACAGTATAACTGTACAGATTACATAAAGATGTAGATGGAATTATTTTCCAAAGAAGTGGCAAAATTGCATCTGAAATACCTGAAAGCACAGAATTTCACTTTTATTCTTGCTTTTGGAAAGCAGGTGAGTCTTTTAAACTCACATTTTCCTGTTTGAAAGGCTTTTACTCTTTTTGTGTGTTACACATTTACTTGTTTAGCTCAGATGATACAAGCACCAACTTTGCAAATGGCTGCTTACATATATGCATGATACTTCAGCTGTAAATCTATTGTTCATTCACTTATAAGCCAATGGCAATTAAAGACACAATAGCTAATGTAATAGCATTTTATAATTGCAGGGCCATGAGTCATGACAATGATCAAGAATCTAATTAAAGTTTTTACTAGAGTGTCCGTGACAGCTGCCATTCATCAAAATATACCAACAGTAATAAAATTAATACATGATCTATCCCAAACGATGAGAGCTTTGAGGAGAACTTATGTTAGGCTGCTCCCAGCTACCTCTGCCATGTCCCAGTGTGCTCTTCCTCCACCTATGACAGCCACATACATAACATACAGCAGCCCTGATAAAGCAGTCAGCCTTCCTGTTTTCTGCTGAGCCATGCTCTTATAAAAAATAGTAACATAAAGTACCAATACAGTAAAGTGCAAGGAAACAAATCAACATCCATCATAAAGAGTTACATGGGATTAACCTGACATGTCAGAGGAATGGTTACTGTATTAACCAGCAAATGCAGTGACTGGTGATTATCATCACACTATTGGGAATCACTCTTGTGTTATTTCGTTAGAAAAGCACTAACAACCCCAGACTAAATTGAAACTGGTGTTGGAAATGCTGACTCGGATAGATCTTGCATGAACTAGCCATACAAAATAAAGAAATTGAATTTTTTTCTTAAGTGAGTGATCATGGCAAAGTCACATGTCACTGTCTTTAATTCCTCCATTTGGACAAAGCAGAATACACCATTTTACTTGCTCTGTATCCGAGAGCCTTGTTAAGAAATAAAAATTCTGTTGTCCCCTGAACATTTCTGAACATGCCCTCTCAACATAAATGAACATTTTAATAAAATAACTTTGAGAGTTACCATTGACGTGAGATGTTAAGACATTAGTAACAAGGTGTTGGAAAGGTATTGGACACATACACATATATACATTCTTTTATTATTGCTATTTAACTTCAATTTTCAGGAAGCCTGAGAAATTTGGAAACCCTAGAGAAATAATGCTTGGATGACTGAGAATATATTAAGGTAATCTCAAACCTTGCTTGACAAAAAATGTCTAAAAAATGGTTCAAAACACTGTTAATCTGTTACCAAAAGAAAAACATATCCTGATAGATGTTTCACAGATGACTACATTTATATGAGAAAATATATGGCCCTCAAGACAAACAGGTTACCTGAGAAAACGTAATCTGATGGATGGTTCTAAGAATGGATGCATTAGAAAATTAAGGAAAACACAAGCCTTTCGAAGGAATTAACCTTTTACAGGAATTGCGCTACTTAAAAATGGAGAATCAAAGTTGACCGTTAATATAGACATGTAACCACAGGTAAATCACATACAACAAAACTTGTTCAGCTGCACAGATACCGTTTTTCTTTAGCGATGAGATAGGAAAAATTAATCATTCTGATAGCCTGTATTGCACTGCTTCTTAGAATCATAAAATCACCAAGGTTGGAAAAGACCTAAAAGATCATCCAGTCCAACCATTCACCTATTACCAATAGCTCCCACTAAATCATGTCCATCAACACAACATCCAGTCTTTCCTTGAACACCCCCAAGTATTGGTGACTCCACCACCTCCCTGGGCAGTGCATTCCAGTGCCTGACCACCCTTTCTGAAAAGTAATACTTCCTAATGTCCAGCCTAAATCTCCCCTGGCTCATCTTGAAGCCATTCCCTCTGGTCCTATCACTAATGACACGAGAGAAGAGGCTGACCCCCAGCTCACTACAACCTCCCATCAGGAAGTTATAGAGAGCAATGAGGTCTCCCCTGAGCCTCCTCTTCTCCAGGCTGAACATTCCCAGCTCCTTCAGCCTCTCCTCATAAGGTCTGTGTTCCAGACCCCTCACCAGCTTTGTTGCCCTCCTCTGAACACGTTCCAGGGCCTCAATGTCTTTCTTGCAGTGAGCGGTCCAAAACTGGACACAGTACTGGAGGTGTGGCCTCACTAGTGCTGAGTACAGGGGAACAATCACCTCTCTGCTCCTGATGGCAACACTGTTTCTGATGCAAGCCAGGATGCCATTGGCCTTCTTGACCACCTGGGCACACTGTCGGCTCATGTTCAGCCGAGCATCAATACCCCCATGTCCATTTCCTCTATGCAGTCCTTCAGTCACTCCGCCTTAAGCCTGTAGTGTTGCCTGGGGTTGTTGTAGCCGAAGTGCAGGACCCGGCATTGGTTTCTTTATATCAAAAGTACTGTCTTCTTGTCATTAAAAAGAACTACATCTTAGGATATGGCTTAAGGGTAATTTTGTTGTCTGATTGGTCCAGTTATACACCTTTGAGGACTGGCTCTTGAGGCTTTGCAACCACAATGAGAACATTTATGAAAATATGAGCTGTTTTCATTCAAGTAATAACTTGTATTAAATATCAGAAGACATTCTGCTGTGCCAGAGTATGCCAAATGTAATAAACAACTAGGCGCCATCCCCCTAGAAAAATGTAAGCAATATGATAACCACTAATGACAGCAGAATGAAAGGTTAAGTGAAAAATAATGAATCAATGGAACTGCTAGACATTCAGTAGAAATCCCAGTTTCTCCTCTGAATACACTTCTGATGAAATTTGTCTAAAGCCTCAGATCACTTGCAGATTACACTCCCTGCTTTTTGAATTGAGAGTTTGGGCATTTTTAAAAGATCCAAGTGAGTTCTAATTAACACTATAACATGAACAGCAAATTCACGTTTGGCCTGAACTTTAAGCCACTCATTGCTATCTCCTTGAAGACATGACATTGTAAGAACCCCTCACAAATTAGCTCATATAATGGAAAATAAAATTGACTTTACCCTTTAGTAAGACAGAGTTCACAGTCTTCAGGTTGTGAAAGTAGGAATTGGAGCTGAAAAGACACCAAATTGTTTTAACATTTAACCAATTTGGATCAGACAGACTGAAATCTACGGTCACGATGAACTAAGCAAAGTATAAGGGAAACTTAATCGTCCCATTTTGTTCTACAGAAAAATAGGTTTCTGGAAAAGCAGTCAATACAGTGAGGAAATGATCTGCCATAGTCATAGCACAATTGTGACAGCAGTGTTACAATTTATGAATGACTATTTGTCTCTTCTCCACATACCAAATCAAAGGCTGATGGATGGAGCATTCCAGGCCTGTATATGAGTTTGCCAGCTTGTGCAGTGGATCCTTACAAGATAAAATATAATCTATATTTACCATTCTGAAAGTTTGGGCATCTACATGTTAGGACAACTAAATTAAGTATATAGCTTTAGCATGGCTAAAGTTTGATGGGGAGCCACTTTTATTTTTTTTGATTGATTTTAAAAATAGTAAATATTGCCCTTCCTTGCAAAGAGCACTCCAATAAGTACTATCAGAGGATGATAATAATTTTGATAGATGCAGGATACACTTTTTGTCTTTGCCTTGATTTTATTTTTACTGCCTAGGAATCCCTTTAATGAAGAATGGAAAGAGGTGCTCCTGAACTAAAAGTTTCTTAAAATGTTATTTTACACAGAGGCACAAACACAGGAACCCATGCAATGGAAGTCCATTTGCTACTTT
Organism: Perdix hodgsoniae; assembly: GCA_035772895.1. Lineage (NCBI taxonomy): Eukaryota > Metazoa > Chordata > Aves > Galliformes > Phasianidae > Perdix > Perdix hodgsoniae. The sequence continues at coordinate 16,119,616 of JAPSGF010000012.1, read as the reverse complement.
ATGTACTGGCCAGCAAGAAAATATATCCCAGCTTTTAAACCAAATTCCAATTCAACTGACCTACACTTGTACTTGTGAAAAGATGAAGTGGGTGGGAAGAGGTAATAATTCCCACCTGACAAAAATTTTCAAGACAATAATAAATTTTGAAATACTATTCTTCTTCGGGTTGATAAAAATACTATTTGTGCTTATTGATCTATTCAATCCGATGGCAATAGGTTCAGGAATTCTTAATACTGTGTCCTGGGAATCAGTTATGTGATGTGAAAGGGTAAATCCCAATGTTAGTAAGAATGTGTAAGAGAAGCTCCATGCTCAGTAGCATATGTTCCAAGCAGAACCATCTGAGTTTCTGCTTCAGGAAAAAAAAAAAGAAAAAAAAAAAAAGAAGAAAAAAAAAAAGAAAAAAAAATTAGCATCAGTGGCAGGCACTTTAAAAAGAATTTCCAACACAAAAGGTGTAATAACAGTAACATAAAGTAACATCTAGCCTATGGTGGACATGCTGCAAATTAGATAGTACCTTAATAAGCACGGAGAATATGTTTTTTGCAGATGAAAAATAATTTGGAAGAAATGGAAACTGTTTCTTCTGTATGTGGTAGGCTTAATATTTAAGTGGCTATTACTCTACTCCAGAAATTTGTTCTGCTGTGTGTTCTACTGAATTAGATCAAGAATAAATTTGGGTGAAGTTGAAGTGCCAGTTCCATCAGTGAGAGTGAAATACAGATCACACTCCAGTCAGAGGAATAAAAAGAATGATTAAATGAGTTCTATGTGCTTTTTGTAGGACATAGGGCTGGAGGCTCTTTTATATGAATCTAGAGTTCAAAGCTATCTCCTAGGAGTACATTAAAAATAAAATAGCACCAAAAGAAGATTGGCGAGGGCAGAATTTTTACCCTGAATATTTCTACTTTCTGTGTAAATTATGGATAACCCTTATCAGCTGTACTTAAGCCCACTTCTCTTCCAAAAGCTCAACAGAGGCAGCCAGGAATGTGGTGATAGTCCAGCTTCTTTAAGAATTAAAGATAGAGCACAGAAACAGCAAAGTGACAAGAAGACAATCTTAGAAGTATAGCAATCATAGGGAAAATCTCTATATAGAAAAGTTATTTACATCATATACTGAAAAAAAAGACAACACAAAGATACCAAACTGTATTTTCTAATCTCATAACAATTGATATTTGTAAATTTCCAGACACTAGTACTTCCTGTTTCTGTATCTAACCCAATACTATGTGTGTGCATTATATTATATATCTTTGTATCTAAGAGAGGATGTCACCATGGCTCCATATTGGAGAACTAGACTTGTGGAAAGGTAAGCCTACTGCCTTAAGTGTTTGGGCCTGGGAGTCACTTACTTAATGTTTAACATAGGAAGGGGCAGCAATACAAAACAAGGGTTTATGTCGCATTAGCAGCTCAGATCACCAAGCATGAAACAGAGCTGAAAGCCTGATGAAACATGAATTGAGATATCTTTCCATACACAAGCAAGAAGAAAGCTGTACCATCTCATGTGGTTTTAGCCATGCTCCTACTCACAGGGAAAAAAACAAAAAACAAAAAAAAACCCATAAGGAGCACTTCACTTTTTCATACCTTCCTTATTTTATTTCTAGTTGTAAAAGAAGATCTTTCTGCACAGAGATTCTGTGCAGAATTCTCCAAATTTTTTTTTTCCACATCCTGATCTTTGTATATAACAATCTCTGTGCAAAAGAACTCCATTTATGGAAGCAAAGCTGGTGATCACCTTTCAGTTCATTTGATGCATTTTTACAGCATCTGAGTAAGATTGCACACAAAATAAATAGAGGAGATAAGTTGCAATATTAAGATATATGCTCTTGAACAATAATATAACATCAAAATCTGCTATGTTTTTAGAATTAATTTATGGTGGGGAAATAATCTACCTAGGGATATACATACATTTTTTTGTATGTGTGTGAAATGAGTGAGAAGAGGATAGAGTAGAGAACATTGTACAGGCTTGAAGGAGAGTACTTGCATCTGTTTCATTTGTCACTTTTTTTTTTTTTTAACTTTACGAACTTGAAGGTAATTTCCAAAAGAATTTTCTCCCTTACAAGTTAAATACTTTTTCTCCTCCTCCTGTTCCACTGCCGTTAACAAAAAGGAGCTCATAAATCAAACTTTAATCAAGCTGAAAATCCCAATTTTCTTTCTTCACTTCCCTAGGGGGTCAGAGCATTTTGCAGAATCTTTTATTTTCTGAACTTATCCACTTCAGAACTTCTGTTTGCTACTTGCTTTCTCTCCTAGTAAAATTACTTTCATTTAGGATTACTACCCTCCTCCTCTTCCTGACATTGCACTTGCTTCTTCAGCCTCTTGTGATTGAAACTATTTAAAGCCTTGCAACTTAACTGGAAGAAACATGACTGTAAGGGATTAGCAAACCCTCAATTCAATATATAGAATTATGCTTATGCAGCTACAGAGAGATTCATCTGTTATTTCTCTGATTTTTCTTGTGTTTTCCTAGCTTTACACTTCAAATCTTTATAAATCAATACAGAGTAGACAAATGACACGGGTACAGGACATTATCACAAATTACTCATGCTGTTGACAGTGATTATGCTGAATTAACTTCCTAAATTTTCCAGCAATATATATAAATTCAATTCCTTTGAAACTCCTTCTCATGGTACATTTCTGAAAAACAACTGCCTGATGCAAAGTTTAACTGCATCAGCACATTGAGTACATTTTGAATCAATTCCTGGATTAATTTATCCTGGAATGAGGTATGATATATTTTTAAGATTATAAACATGCAAACTGGTGTGCTAACAAGACAAGACACTGCTTTGAAGCAGACAGGTTCTGCCTTAAAATTTTGAATAGTTTATAAATGTATTGTTTCTTATTACTGTTTTAAAATATAACTTAAAATGTACTTGAGGCACCACAAAGCCTTTAAAGGCCTTTTTATGAATAGGACAGGGGCAAGAATGAATAAAAATGAGTGTGTGGATTGCATGATAAGAAACTCAACCAGAGTAAGCAAATGAATGTTTCCTATGAGATTCCCCTATGAGATTTCCAGAATGACTAAAGATTGTCTTTAAGGTGATAAGCCAAGTTTTATATTGTAGTTCAGGGAATCGCTTCCCAAGAATGAACAGAATTACGCCTGTGGCATTTAGTAAAATCAATGTTGAAGGACAAGAAAACCCCATAGCTAATGCTGAATATCTGTGTCTCTTGCTTCTTTTTTGTTACCTAGCTGTTTTCTTTTATTATATGATAGGGATAGCTCTGAGCTATAAAATGTGAATAAAAAGGAAAACTCCATACAATGAAACTTCCCACTTCAATCTGTAGTAAACTCAGACATTCCAGTTACAGAATTTAATTTCTTTTCAACTTACCTCATTACTCAACAACAACAAAGGAAAAACAAAAAAGAGAGAAATTTCCTATCAGTAAAATGAAAGTTTTAAATGGCACATGCCTTCCTTATTCCCTAAACAAGAAGCAAAAATAAAAGTTCTGAGCAAAGCAATCAAATTGATATATTTGCCAAACACTTAGCTGAGTTCCAAGTACATGTTTTTATAGTAAAGAATCCATGACACGAAGCTCAAGATTGACTTTCCTGTCATATGGAAGGGGGAATGTCTGGATGCTCACGGCCAAACAAAGGAATTAATACTTTGTGCCAGTGGCGTGGCAATGGTTTGCTTTGAGTCACATTAAAATGATACAGTTGCGTAGAACATTTATGTGAGCATCAAGTAGGATAGAAGCAATACACATAAATCAGCACCAAAATATACTCAAGTACTTGGGAGTGAGTATGAAGCATTTAAAAAATGATATGTTACAGCCTACTTGTTTCTCTGTTTCTTCTATTTCTATAGGTCAGAAGTCTCTCCTGGTAGCTGGTGTTTTCTAATGATTTCAATGAACTGTTAAATATATTTTATTTTGCTGACTACCACTTTTTTGTTGACAATTAATTAAACTTAAGTGTTTTTCTGCACGTAACTAGAAGACAATGATTGTCACAAAAGCTTCCAGTGTGTTAGCCCTTTCAACATCTGATCAGTGAATGACAAGCAAAAGCCTTTTGTAAGGTCACAATCTACATTTGTTACAATACAACTAGATTCTTTTATAAGAAAAATTTCTTCTGCTGTACAAAAGTCATTGTAATACATTTAGATAGAAAGTCTTTACACCTGATTTTAGTGGGCTTAATGATCTGATTTGCTTAGTAATATGAACAAAAAACATTTAACTCATTAATGCATTTCCATTTCTGGGTTTTGTTTCATTGTTCAAATAGACTTTCAATAAAGTAACTTGAACTGTGACAAATAATAGATTAATTCTTTGAGGAGCTACTATTAATTCAGCATTGAATGTCATGAGTTTACCCTCCTCCAGAAGTATTAACTGCTTTTATAAAATTTTGTTAAACCCTTAATGAGACTTTGTATAAAATTAATTCTCAGAGTAATTATCCATAATAAGTAGCTGACTGCCTCAGCTTCAACTTAAAATGTTGAGTGTGCTGCATTTTAGGTGTATCTAGCTACTTAGTCTGCCTGTGAACAAGACTGTAGAATTGAAATATGATTCAATGGACTGTGTAGATAGTATACTCCATCACTTTCAAAAGTACAGGTAAGAGAATAGGGATTTGCATGAATGTGCTGATGCTTTGAAGAAATGGGGGACTACTCTAACGTGTCCTTCACACAGCAGATGGTATGTGAAATCTGTTTCATGGTTGGTAAGCTTTGTAAAGGCTTGTAAAATTTGTTGCCGGCTGCTTTAGCCACAAAATGAAGATAGATACCTACACCAAAAACATTAAGAAAAAAATCAATTGTAATGGCATAATCTCATAAAATAATGCAGGCTTTTCATAAACTAAAAGAAATACTCATTAGTTTCAGTTAAATCACGGCTTTGACAGACTAAGAAATTTTGCACCCTAAACATGAAGAAGATATGCTTGTATTTCTCTGAAGCCACACTTTCCAATTACAAAAATAAACCAATCAACTAAAGTAGGAACAGATACTTACTTTCAAAAGGATTTAAAACATACATTGCCACAGCACTGCATAGGAACATGTCAGTAGGACAAATTCACTTGATTATAAGGTGCACATCATACTCATACCTTAGACACAGAAGAAATCTAGACTAATATCTCATTTTAAAAAGAATCTTCTGCCATTAATGGTGGTGTCAAGTACTAGTTAAATTTGTTAACCGCTGTTTAAATATTATTGAAATTTAGTTATAAAATATATTTTCATTTTTGTATTTTCTAAATGTAAAGCCCTAGTCAAATTCAGTCACGTGTAAGCTAAGAGCCTGTATCAGACTTGATGAATGTAGTAAAAAGAAAGCAATCTTTACAAAATGGTATCACAAGGGTTGTAATGTGTAAAGCATTGGGAATGTTCATATTATGCCTTATTGCAAGTACATTGAAACAACATACTATATGGAAGTCGTTTTTATTAAATATAGCACAGTAGAACCTTGAGGCAATCCTATTTAATGTTTTGCCATCTTCTAAATTGTTTACTTATTCCTACTCTATTTTTGGTATCTTATCAAGTTTCTAATCCAAAGCAATAATTTATGGGACAATTCATGACAACTTCTTTTCTATTAATCTGTCACAGGCTTTAATCTTTTAGTGCAGCAAGGAATTATTCCAATACATTCTAGCTTATCTATTATTCAATCATCAAGCCAGGGAAATTCTAAGAATCAGGAAGTAAAACATGCTCTCAATTCACTTCACACTTTCGTGAGCTTGCTCATGTTAGTATGCACCTTCAAAATTCATTGATCATTTATGATTAGATACAATTTATGCTTTTTTTGTTGTTTTTTTTTTTTTTGCTAAATTTTTAATGGCAGTAAAACAATGAAAGTAAATCTTTAACAATCACGATTCTCAACTAAGCTTTCTATCTCCTGATAGAGATATCTTCTGATTCTTTCACAATCTTCATATTACCAATTCATTCAGTACATTGTATTCCATTTCCTTCTCATAATTTGTCCAGTTGTTCCACATTCTTACTTTAGCTTTTACAATTTTCTATTCACATAATTAATTTTCCACTTCCTATTTGAAAAATGTATGTCAGTCTCTACTATCAAAATCTTTGATTTAATGTATATATATATATATTTTTAAACAGACCAATAATATTGACGACTATTTTTTTTTCCAAGAAAAGAAAATCTAAATACAACATGCACATTTTACTGCATATCTAATGATGTTAATATTATACACAGAATACCTCATGGAGTACAATGATGAACGAGTTCTTGTTCCAGTTCATAGCTTGAACCTTCCACAGTAAATGGCTTGCAAAGACTCACAAAAGGAAAGGTTTTCACATTCTCTTCTGCTGTACAGAGACCTCCTTAAGCTCACTGAAAAGACTCATAAGTAAGCTTATACACAACTGAACTACTGCTGCAGCTGACCGAAAACAGGGGAAGTGATTGACCTTACTTGTTGCATAACAAAGTACAGAAACAAAATTGGCAGGCATTGACCTTACTACCTCCTAAATTTAGTTGCTTCCATTTTCAACCTATTGTTGCAATTTTATCTATTTCTATTCAGAGCAGTTATTAAGAACTTGTTAACAACTTTATAAATATTTCAGAATACTGTGGTACTGTGAAAGATCCTTGAAATGTTTGCCATAATTTAAGGATGTTGGTCATAAAAATAACTCATGTACTAACTACACCATTTACATTGTGATTCAGCTCAGATTTTAAAAGGGTTTATCAATACCCTACTATCACAGATATGATAAACATTTATAATAATTCTACTGAAATTTTTAAAAACTACTTCTGAAATTATGAAACACTTTGAAAGATTTTTATCTACTGATCACTACACTACTGATCACTCTACTACTCTTCACATACTATCAGCTGGTTTCCAAAAATATCACATATAGTCTAAATCAGATCATCTAAATCCCACAGAGTATTTCCTCATATATCTCTATAACCTTATACATCTTTTACATATTTTTACCTACACAAAAGCAGCTAATAGGGAACAAAATATTCAGATGCTGCAATTCTCTAAAAGTTTTCTTCAGATAAAAACGCTATACAAAAGAAGGATTTAACGAGGTGTGCTATCCTCTCAAGGAGAGAAAAAAAATAATAAAATAAAGAAAATAATGAAACAAAAATTTACTGATTTTAGGAAAAAGTCATTTATCTATCATGAGTGACTTTTGTCCTCCTTGACCTGATTTTCTTATGAGATGGAATTTACTAACCATCTCAGCTTTTATCATACAAGATTTCTAAGAGCTACATTCCGGAAATTGGGTTTGTGTATCATGGCAGGTCTAGCATGCGAGGAAATCAGCTACACGCTGGATTTTTTTCCCCATTCCTATCCAAAAATACACAGCACAATTTCCATCCCATCATTTCAGCTAAGAAGAAAATCTGACAATTTATTACAGTCCTCCTGTGCCAGATAATAGTCCAATTGATGGTATGTGACAGAGCAGCTTAACTTCAAGAGCAAGCGCTTCTTCATATAACTGCTGTCATTTTTGCTTTTCTCAACTTCACCTCAGTAACTTTTTTTGTTGCTGTTGTTGCATTCTTTTTTTTTTTTCCTTGCTGTTTGAATTTTGATATGTCTCGTTTCCTCAGGAGGTTGCCAAGAAAGTGAATAAAAAAATAAGTTGATGTAAAATACTCTGTTTACAGTGCATCATTTTCCTCCTAATGTATGTACAGGGAAGAGCAGTGTGCAGATATTTGACATAGGTCTGGGATCTGCACATGAATGCCTAAATGTTCACTTGGAAAAGTATCTAATGCTACAGATCTGACTATACTATCTATTCAGAGGAGCCTTTTTAATTTAAGCTGAGTGCTGGGGTCAGACTGCTACTGAAATAAAATTGCCCATGTAAAACTATCTTGGTTGAGTTACACTGCAGTTACAGCTAAGTATTTACAGTACAGAAATGTGCTATTTTAAATAAGGTGGAAAGGGCAAACAGGAGCAAGAAGTTTTGAAAGTTTTTTGCCAATTTTGTACAAGGGAATTTCAGTACACTCTGCACTTCAGTTCAAGGTCTTTTGACAGTTTACAAAATTCCTTGTCATTTATAAGTACTGTCTATTATTTTAAGATTATAACGCAAGAATAAGAGACATAATTACCGCTTCTCTTTGCAATCTTCCCAGTCTTAATGTCATATTAGCATTACAAAACATCAATAAAATGCAATGTCTAAAGGAAATCATAAATGTAACCTGAATGTCTAACATTCATAAATCAACCTGCGAAAGGAAAAATACTACAAAAGTAATTTGAAAATACAAGATCCAAATGACTTGAAATCAATCTTTACAATTCACAGAATTGTCTTCTCTTTAGACAAGCTTCCCTGTATCAGTTTAAAGAACTTGTGTTGAAAGTGATGTATTAACAGGGGTCCATCCTGTACTCTTGCACATGAGGACACTGATTAGGTAGATAACTAAAAGGATACAATTTACACAGCAATGGATGCAATAACATCAGTGAAATAAATGTGCCTCAGGAAAACTGTGTTTACACACATGACCACATACTTATATATTTATTCATATGTGCATTTAAATTTGGAAATAGTTACAAATAAGCAAGAAACCTATATACACAGATAACATGTTCATATATATCCATATATATCCACTAACCAATAGTAAAGAAAACTAATTATATGTAATACAAGCATTTTAAAATTCAACATTTCATAATTTAAATGTGTTCTTATGTGTACGTGATAATGTAAATCCATACATGAGAAAAACTTCTCCCTCTCTCTTTCTGTAGTCATAAACATGCATTTCAATAATTTCATAAGCATACATTTCAAGGTCAAAGAACTCTCCCTTAGAACCACCTTAATCTCACCATATGAGGGCACTGCTACTGTATGAAGACATTACCACTGTAAGAGGACATTGCCAGTGGGCCATGATAAAAGACCATCTGCCTCAGCATCGTGACTCCAGCAATGACCAAATAGATGATTTTGCTGTCCAAACCTGCTGTAACTGAAGATCAGGAGCTGTCTGAAGCTCTGGAGGAGTGGTCTTCATGAGAATTGAAAATGCACTCCAAATGAGTGTTCACATTCTCACTATTCTCACGGCACTCCGCATACACACCCACCTGCACACAGTGTTTTATATGCATAATTGCTAATACTTACAGATTTTTCCCTCTAGTAAAAATTCTGCCTGCCTCAATTGTCAAAGAAGTCAGTGAGAACACAACTGATATAATTATTATAACTGATTTAAATTTATCCATTTTTAAAATAAAGGTAATACAAACAATTAACTGTAGAATATAAAGTGCTCAATCCTTGTCATATCAAGCCTGTACTTAGCTGGAGACTCTACAAACAGGGTAAGTTTTGTTAATGCATATAGTCGGGCTTTTAACATACTAAAGGTATCTACTTTTCAAATGGACCAAATTGTTTGTAGTGATGCTCAGCTTAAACATCCATCACTGGAATAGATGTGAATGAAGCACAAGTTAATTAATCCCTGTCAAGGTTATACAGGGAGTCCTCACATATTAGCTGTTTGCTTTAAAGATTGCTCAGAAGAGTTTTAGAGCTTTTTTTTTTTTTTCTTTTTAAATAAACTCTTAAACAGGAAAAAAAAAAAGTTAGATTTGTTCACTGAAATCTTCATAAAGTATCAAAGCAGTCTGTATGTTGGAATCCTGTGTTACTGAATCATACTTAAATCTATTATTACATCATAGCATACCATGCCATTTTATATGCATATTTGAAAGAAGAAGCAAAAGCACTTCTTCAGAACACTTACAACAGAAAGCATTTTTATTTTAGAACTATGTATTTTCTTATATTGCCTAGTCACAAATCTTTCCAAACACATGCATTTAAAAAATCCAACTCTAATTTACTAACAGTAGCAACACAAAATAAAACAACAATCTGATTGTACTATGGAGATGCATCTTGACTCCTCTTCTGTTCCTATCTCTTCTCTGCCACTCACAAAGAAAGGCCTTGGATAACTGCTAGACTAGATAGAAGTAGTCAATACTTAGTACACACTCAGACGCTGGAAAATGTGAGCATTGTGCATTTTAATTAACTCCCTTAAATGAAAGGATTTTTAAGGTCTTTGTTAAATTTTGTATTTCTACACCACTCAAAGACATGGACATAATGTTTCACTGTTAAACAAATGTAAGCATGGATCATATTTTATCAGATTAATACATAATTTAATACACTATAAAGAACAGCAACAAAATTTAAATCATTAGTATTTTTATTGAATCTGAGCTACTAAGTCTACTGTAAAATTAAAATCTTTTTAGTCTTGGCTACTAGAGCCTGAGATTTCAATCCAGTATCTACTGAAAGTCAGTAGAAGGGCTTTTGGTGCATTGCATGAGCAAAGAGAAAAGCACAAAGCTTACCAGATCAATTAAGTCACATTGCAAATTGTGTACAGCTGGATGAGAGAAGAGTAATTCTGTCAATGTGAATCACCCTTAGACCTTGCCCTGAGGTTTCTGCTCACCATATGCACATGCTAACTCATTTACAAAATTTCTTTTGAAACAGAAACAATAAATATTCCGCTAGATAAAACCTGGGGCTTTGATCCACTGACTATGAGGTATTAAGGCAGAAGGTGCCATCACTCCCCCTGCCTAACTCAGCCTTCCAAAATGTCTTTCAGAACCACTCTCAAGCACCATCTACATGCTTCACAGTGCCCTGCTATAAATACATACACAGCTCTCTGTGATTATGCTGAATAAACTATTAATACACTTTACTTCTTAAATTAACTCTTAACAAGTTTCAGGCTCAAAGAATTACTTTGAGCATTCACTGATAGCACTGAGGCAGATGGATGATGAACTTGTGATAGCAGGCCTCATACTATCCTAACCTTACCAGCACTACGTGGGACTTCATGAAAATCTTCATGACCACTTCCAAGAATGAAAGAGTTCTGTGATTCTGACCTAGAGTACATCCCTGGAAAAGCCTTCCTTAAAGTCCTATAATGAAATCCTAGAGAATATAAAGCAGTAAGGATCAGGCAAGCAATCCAACAACTGAATATGCACAGTAGGAGCTGCTTAAAATTTATTTTAAAAATTCTAAGCCAGGATGGTCACAGTTAGGAACTATTAGCTACCAGACGGTATCACAGGACTCTTCAAAACCTGGAAACTTTGCCTACCATCTGTGCTGCGAAGCTGGCCTCTTTTTGAACTATGTAGTGTTTTGTGTTATATATATGTGTGTGTGTGTATAGTTAGATTATTCTTTCTTAAAGAAGAGACATAAAGCAGAGGGAAGGAGTGTGTGCACACGTGTGCGTACACAAGCATGCACAGTTCAGTGAGCAAATCATCCTGTTAATAAAGTAAAATAATGTCACTTCTAGGAACAAAACAGGATCCTTTTTCATCACTTAGGTAACCATAATACCGCAATTCTTCAAGCATGTACTCCTTAAAAGTAGTATTTTCACCAGAAGTACTAGCCCTGTTTATAACATTATCAAATTGCCAGAGGCACACTGACCTTCATTAACAGTAACAATGCTTCTAAAGAGCTGTAAAATGCTGGTATTTGGGGAATAACTTCAAACATCTGTTTATTCTACTCTCAAACTTTTTCCAATCCAAACAAGGACATTTTTTACTCTTACCACTGCAGATGTGAAACAAAGAAAATTCAAAATGTTTAGCAGATTACAATATAATCTCTAGAGTATTATCTGATGCCCTTTTAATTACAGTAACACAGATTACTCAGTAATAACAGCCCATTACCATTACCATCAACTACTTTTGAGTAGTCCTTGGTTAGTCAGTGAATATTCACTGTGGCTAAAGCTCGACTGAAATTCTCAACCCTTTGTCAGATCAGGGAACAACCCTCCATCTCCCAAGGCAGTCAGATGATCAAAAACCTTTAAGGCGACAAGTTTCACTCCTAGAACTCCTTCACTGAAGTGTCAGAGGAATGGCCAGCACAGATCAAAGCAGTCATCCATCTAATCCCAAATCCCGTCTTGAACAGTAATACTGTACAGGAAAAAGAACCAAACTCTGAATTTAAGAGACAAATCTACCACTTGAAAAGTGTCCTTTCTACCACATGCACCACAAGACCATTTATGCAAGAAAATATGAAGATTTGTAACGCTTTCTATACTCTTCACATACTTTTAAATACTAATCATTTCAAAGTAGCACATTATCTTATTCTTACTAATGTTCAGTCCAAGATGCCATATGGCAATGTGTGATGCAGATTAATCATTAGTCCCAAAGGAAAAACAGCATTTCTGTGTTGGTTTCAATTGGAGCCCTTCCTCCTTAGAATATAAAGAATTTAAAAACTCCAAATCTATCCACATCTTCCACAATACAATGTCACAGCTTTATCACATCTCTTACCAAATTATCTCCCTTTTATTAGGGGAGCTCAAATGACAACAGTGGAGACTCATCTGCTTTGCTGAAAGATTAACAGGGGATTGTTTTTTGAGGATGTCTTAAATAACAGGAAAAAAATCAATACTTCATAATCTTAAGGGATGTCAGAGACATAAAGAAAAAGAGCATGGAAGCCATGTTTGGATTGGACCACCAAATAGATGGAGAGCTGTCTTAAATTTGGAGACTTTTTTCAGTTGTACCTTCTGCATGACCTTACTATGCTTTTTTTTGTTGTTGTTTGTTTGTTTTTAATATCTCCTATATAATAAATATTCATCTCAAAATTCCTTGATGAGGTTCAGAAGGATTTTGAAGTTCTTAAATACAAATTCAAGCAGGAACACCCAAGTGTGATTACAAGGATAAACAAATGAGTCCTGTAGTATTGTAGTGACTGAGAACTGCACTCTAAAAGTGAAAATAAAAGAAACTTAGAAAAGATGAAAAGGCAAACAATGCCTTTTTTTCCCTTCTTTTTCTAATGGGGGAAAATTACAGTTACTGAAAGGAAAAAATGCAGGTTTCTAGAAACATCCTCGCTTCTTATCTATTTATTGGGTAAGCCCTTTAGCATCATAGCTAATGTTATGTTTTTGTACAGTGCCTACTATGTCTAAGAGGCTATTATTAATAATATATAATCCAGATAGACTTGCAAAATTTTTTTATTACTTTTTACATTTATTATAACTGCTCAGGCAAGTTTCACAATTGAAATTAGTCACTAAAATGGTATCTCACAAGCATACAAACAAGTCAGTGCATGTCGTAACTTAATATTTTAAGTTAGACTTCCTAAATTAGGAAAGTTGTTTAATTAATATACCAAATCTGATTTAATTCATGACAACTTTCAACTTTCATTAAGAAGTTTATATCTAAACTAAGATTAGGTGTGGGATTTGCTTTTTGGCTGTGACATAAATCAATAAATGCTTGATTTTCTCATCACTGGTGACAGGTGACTTGGGTCATGTCATAATTAAAGGCAGTGCTAACACCTGTGTGGGAGACAAATTTCAGTAAAGTCCATAGGTGCACCCTTAGAGACGCAGTCGTGCTCAAATAATTTAATTAAGACTTATGCCTGATATCACAGGTGGTTTGGAGGACTGAAATGCCATAGGCAAGACTGGAATATCACCTGAGGAACTGCTTTTAAAATGCAAATTCATCACATGAAGACAATGTAGGATTGATTGGTCACATTCATGTACCTTGTGGCAGAATGACAAGTCATTTACTACAAACACGGTTCCATTCATAGTGCCCATTGTGTATACTGTCAACTGGATAAAACACCTAATATTGGTATTTTAGGGGAAGTATGAACAAACAAATAATAAATATCAAAACAGAGCAAAGTATTTGGCTTTCCTATATTCTCACGGAATTAAGCAACAGCCAAACTCACTGCTGTAGGAATTCATTCCATAGATCCTATCCCATACCTTGAAAGCCAAATGGACTTTCACAATCCTGTTTCCATTGAAGTTTCCTCACCCTAATGAGAATTCCCTATTAACATGGAATAGCTTTTAGGTTCTTCACTTCCCCTCAGTACTTTGTAGCATGACTGGACTCACATCTTGACTGTTCTCATTAGTAATTAATTGTTCACTAAGTAAATGGTCACTGTTACCCTCTACCCCGATGAAAGAAACAGTGTAATAAGTCTATATAAATGCTATTTTCATATTAGCCCTCATAACTATTTTTACTAAAGGCAAGAACATGGCATGGTATACATCTGTTTCCTTGCAGTATAACCAGCCATATGGACCTGCATTGAGTACATCACACTACTTAGTGTGTATTCTACCTGCACTTTTTTCTTCACACTATTACATGTTTATATATTCTGTACGTTATCTGGGTAAATAAGTATACATTACTGCAGTTCTGCTCTGCAAAAGTCACTGCAGAAAACAAGTCTGTCTACGTACTCTTGTCAGTTCTTCTTTACAGAAAAGTGATAGGTGCATTGCTTATACAAGTACAACAACAACCACATCAAATAAACTTCATTTTTCATGGAATAAACTGACAGTGACACTTAAAATGGGGATAGGGAACAGATCTTCAAATCAATGGAGAACAGCTTAGATACGAAACCAGGATAGAATGCAATAGCTAGATCAGGGCAAAATAAAGTCTCACTTTTTAATAAACAACAGAACAGGATTTTACAACTTAGCTATTTATAGGCTACTCTACAGCAAGGGTATAATCACTATATTTTCTCAAATCAATTCATGATTCAAATTCATCATATTTAAATACATTGCTTTAAAAAGGAGGTTGAATATCCTTAAACTTCAGGTGCAAAATTTCTCATGGTTTGCCTCTAGAACGTACAACTCATATATCCAATGAATTAAGGACAAATTTTATATTTGAATTTTTAATTTTGTGGAGCAAAGAGAGGAGGGTTCAGTAAGGACCATAAAGAGAATTTCTGCCATATTAACATCTTTACCTTAATTCCTGGAAAATAAGTGGGAAAATACAGACATTCACAGACACTAAAAAAGGGAAGCTTTAGATTTTCATTGTCCTGTATGGGATCCGGGAAACTAAGAATCCTAAATGCAAAATTAATGCAAATAGTACTGGTTCCCCACAGCACACTGTTTTGATGGTATAAAATAAAATTCGCTTTTCATGAAAATGACGTTTGGCATTGAAATATTAAATTTATGAGTTTCAGAACATTCTGCAGGTTATGTATTATACAGTAAAAACTGGAACATTTTAACTAAGAATTTCTATCTCTGTTTCCAAAGAAAGACTGAACAGCACAAGAATGCATCCTTATCTTGTTTGCTCACAACCAAACTGAAACAATGAGGCACTTACCAAAGCGTGAACATCCCTCATTTATCTGGATAGAATGTTAACATCCAAATGCAATTTGCACAGATTGAGTGCTAATAGGTGTATGGATAGTTTGTACACAACAAAAATTAGCTTTTACCACATTATACAATATTGCTAATTTAGGATTACTGAAAAAACAACTACACTAAAGTATAGGTAACTACACAATTTTCAAAATAATGATGAAATGCATGACAGTATGCATTTCAGTTTTGTGACACAGTTTGTTTCTGAAAAGCTGACACAGGATGTAATTATATACTACATTTTCATCAAAACTGGTTTAACACACCCAGTCCAGACAATCATTATTCTCACTCACTTTACTGGCTCTCTGAACTGCCCCAGTACAGCTATTTGCAGGTCTTTGCTATAAATCAAATTTAAAACAGCAGTTGGGGGTTGGGATTATAGAGAGGTGTTTGTTTTTACTCTCCTAGAACATTCTTAGGGTTCACAAGTGGTTGTATCAGTACAAATGGGGTAGAGGAGGCAGGAGAATAACACACCTGCTGTAGGTGTGAGAAGGGCAGGCAGAATTGGGGAAATAGAGCAGGGCCTTCTCAAACCAGATCTACAGCTAAAGAAAATATGTTGTCTACCTTGGGGCTACAAGAACAGCGATGGTCTGTAGTGGAAAATGTATGAGGGGGAGCATGAAGTTACACCAGGGTAGGTTCAGAGAATTTTGATTTCAAAGAGTTTGATTGACTGAAAGAAACAAGACAAGAAGTCAACACTCAGTGAACATTATGATTGCACAAAAGAGACTTGACTTACTTGCTGTATAAACTAGGTTTATAAATAAACGACCTATCTTTCAGTGTTCAGCTCTTCTGTGGTGAGTTTCCTTTCCCCATGAAGTCAGGAAAGTTGTGAGACACTCCTTTCCTTGTAAAGACAAATAGTAAACAGTCATGTAGCATGACTTTAGCCACAGCTTTCTGTGTCTGAATCATAAACAAAATTGTAAATAAAGGAAATGTGGTAGAACTAATCTTTCTGAACTACAGCATTAATTATTTGACACATATTGTTAATTATTAGTTAATCTGTAGGAATTTGCAATAAAAATTTTTAAAGGTAAATAAAGAACTTGATAATGTTAATGACTTAAGGTTATTGATTAGGGTTATTGCTGCTTATAAGATAAGGGTATTTAGCAAAGAAATTGCAAAAGAAAAAAGAGCAACTGGGCTGGAGGCTTTTTATCTAATGTTAATGACCTCCCATTAAACAAACAAACAAACAAAGAACAACAACAAAAAACAGGAGGTGCTGGTGGGGTTTTCTTGTAACAGGAAGTTGGAAGCCATCACCTTGAAGGGCAGTAGAATATCAGCCATGATGATGACCAAGATGACCTTGAGAGTGATGGTAGAATGAAATTTCAGACTATTAAATTTTAAGTGTACTAATAACAGGAAATGGTAGCCCAGGGGGTAGTTCATAGGAAATGTTACAAGATAAAAATATCCTTTGAATATTAATTGAACACGGAATGACTGTGTCCCAAAATTCTTCCACACTAGCAATTCCCATTATTCCTCTATAACTCTTTTAAATGCCTCAATCTTCCCATCTCTGTTTAGAGGTATCCCTTTTTTCTTTACATTACGTATATCTAAAGATTTACAAAGGTGTTTCTGCAAGAAGACCTGGAAGAAGATGGGTTTCTGCAAAAGTGCTTCAGCTACTCCTCTTTCTAAGCATCCCTAGTTATCATAACTGTGAATATATATATATGTATATTGCATTTCTCTAATAACATTTATGGTAGCTTTCTGTAGATATGAGGTAAAACCCAAGCTCTATGTCTGTACATTATGGTCTCATCTAGGTTTGCTAGAATTCTTGTAACCAACAGTGAAAGAAAGAAGTTAAAATCATGGGCATAGAGATGAATGGCCAAATGATAAAAGGTGAAATTTCTCATCAAGAATAGACTAAAGGATGCTTGCTCTTTTGCTTACTAAAATGAATTCCAAACTGCAATTGTAATTTATTTCCAAACAATAAATATCAGAAGATTAGAAGTTATTAAAAGAAAAAAAAAAAGTAAACTTGCATGGAAATTAGAAAACTTAAGAACTGTTAAAGGAATTTGATAGCTCCAAGCAGTCCTAAGGATAATTTTTAAATGAGAGCTTGACATAAAAGACATTATGTGATACAGTTGCCAAAGACAGAAGCTGAATTTCTTAGGCCAGTGTTCTATGCTCATTTGGTAATCTGCCTGTGCCTAAAATGAGACATACTTAAATCACAGGAATCTTTCTTGGTATATAAGAATATTCACATGAAACACTTAAAATATGAAAATATTCAGATACATTTCAGTCAGAGAGAAACACCTAGATCCATTCATGACTGATTTTACATAAATAACATTATGTTGCTATTGTCTTATGAGAAAAGAAGTACATTTCCTTCAATTTTATGTACTTTTTGTCCACAAAGATGCACATTTATATATCTACATATTTAATATATATATTTGGAAAATAACTACAGAGATTGCTGTTATTTAGGGTCCACTGATGCAGTTAACAAAAAGTGTTTGTTACTGTAACTATGAACATGAAAACAATAGCAGTACTTCAGTGAACTATCAGTTAGGACTACTTATCGAAGCTATGCTATTTTTTCCAAGGGTTGAAGGCCTGTAAACATTTCTAGTGAAACCCTATACTATATCTCACAGTTTGAAAATTCACTCTACAAAAAATACTTCAGACACATTTTTTTAAATACGCAAAAGTTGATTGTTTAAAAGATAAGCCAATTTATTTTTTAATTAAAACTTTAAAAAGAGATTTTTATTATTGTTCTGCACTTCTCACTGGAAATAGCTGTAAGGGAAAACCCTGTGTTTGTGATTTTGTGATCAGCAATTCTAGCCATAGGATAGCTACTGTACATTTCAGAACAACCTCAGCCTCTGAGATACTTGTCACTTACATAATCAGAATCTAATTTTGTGTGCAAAGCGCATCTTAAAAGTGAATAAAGTAACTAGTACAGTATTAGGGGTTTTAACTCATAATTATGGAAATGGGAGGGGTACCACATAAAGTGGTATAAAACTCTTCTTGATTTATATCTGCTTAAACTCTGTTGTGAAACAAATATACATAGCAAAAATCATTTTTTATCCTCTGAGTAAAGTTATGCTAGGCAATAGCATGGGCAATACTCTAATTTACTAAAACAAATCTTTGAAGCATTTACTGTCTCATGGTGGCATCCCCCAGATCTTTTTGGACTCATATCTTGGAATCACCATGCAAGTGAAATGTAACATATCACACATATCAGGATTTGCTTCTTTGAAAACATCCAAAATATTACAAACCACACTGCATTTATTAAACAGTCAGTTTAAATGCTATGAAGCAACTCAAACAGTACATTTTTATTCGCAGGCTGACTTCATCAGGCTCAGCCCACACAGCTGAAGCCCACCACTGGGTACCAATCCAGATGTGAGCATCAACACCTTTCAAGGCCCACTCACAAATCACAGAATCAGAGAATCACTAAGGTTGGAAAAGACCACTAACATAACCAACTCCAACCCCAGCTCACTCCCACCATGCCCAAAACCATATCCCCCAGTGCCATATCTCCATGGCTCTTGAACACCTCCGGGAACAGTGATTCCATCACCTCCCTGTGCAGCCAGTGGCAATGCACTGCAACTCTTTCTGAGAATAAGCTTTTCCTAGTATCCAAACTGCAAGGAATCATTAATTCACAGCACATGTGTAAGATACAGTGACTTTCTACCATGCTCCCCCAGTATCAGGTTTTACCATCTTGCTGATAAAAGCAGGATACAAAGATTGGTACCTGACATGGAGGTTAGGAGTTCCCACCCAGGTGATGCTCTCCCAGGAAGAGGCAGTACTGCAGTGTTGGATGTGGGATTTGTTTTGAGTTCTCTCGGTCACATCACCTTTCTCTAAGAAGAACCTGGCTCAGGAGCAACTTTCAGGGGTGAACGAGAGTTGCTCTGCACTTCAGAGGCAGCTGGAAACCTTCCAGAGAGGATGGAGGTCCAGGCCTGCCTGCTCTTTGCTATATCTAGGCCTGCCCTGGGGCTGACCTGTGCTTCTACAGTTCAGTCAGGTTTGTGCATGAGAATTATTTTATTCTTTTAAGCTAAAAAGCCTCCAGGGAACTCTAAAATAAGTTTTAATGCAACTGATATATATAGTTCTGAAACTTCACAATGTTATTTGTTCTAAGTATCTGCTAGGGTGAGTTCATTAAGCCTTAGACTAGGTGCTTACCATGCTTAAAGAACAAACTAGTACAGAAAAGAATTGGAAAGCTAATTATGTATGTTTCCATAAAGAAAAATCTTTTAAACAAAGCTTTATGCTCAAATGGTTGGTTTCATACCGTTGACATGTAGTTCAAGAATTCCTTTATGTGCAAAAAATAAATATTTTTTTAGATAGCTTGTCAGTATATATTGGTTTGTGATATTTAGGGTAAAACATCAACACAAAACCTCAGTATATCAGGTCCCCTGTATTTTAACCCATTTAGTGCATATGATTCTATCACAGTAAGTCTGTACATGGAAAATATGCACAATTTTTTTTTCTGCTTCATAAGACTACACTTCAGGGATCCTAGTGTATTGAAACAGTTATGCATGCTCCACAGGCTATTTTACTTTTTCCTCCTATTTCTGGATCCCTATTTATTTTTATTTTTAACAGAATTTAAAATTAAAATTTTTTTAGAACAGATAAAACACTCAAGTGCTCACTGATGCTTTTAGGAAAATCCCTCTTTTGAATGCAAAAGCTGTTGCAGTTCATGCTATCCATAGCAGATCACACAGGAAAGTCTAACAAGCTTCTGTTGAAGCAGCGAGCTTTTTTATTATTATTCCAGTCAGTCAACTGACAGCAGCTCCAACTCAGAAATCCTTTAAACTGCACTTCAGAAATCACCATCACAATTGCTACTAATTGGCACTTTTGTTGGCAGCCTCAGGAAAAGAAAGAAGCCAATGACTGAATGGGCCATGCTTGTCAGAAATCTTTTCACCAGAAACAGGGTGAAAGCCCATTCCTGTAGTAGTGTTTTTGTATTGAAAAAAAATTTACATATATATATATGCCCATAACGCACAATATCTCTGCTCTACCTGGTTTGTTGCTAGGAAATATTACCCTTGGGACTAGCAATCTGAAGTGTTTCCAGGATCTTAAGGATCATTAGGAAAGGTTGTTGGTTATTTGTGTTTTTTTGTTTGCTTTTTGTTTTCTTTTCGTGTTTCTTTAAAACCTAGCATTGAAGCATTTAACTTTAGGAAGATCAGTTCTTAGCTCATTTTAAGGCAAAAGCTTATTCACAGGTGTGAAACCTGCAGAAATGATGTAAATTACCTAAGTGACTTTCCCATTGATTCTTTGATAAAGTAGCTTTCCTAATGTGTGGCAATTAAAGGATTGTGGTATTCTTTTCTTGAAAGGTACATTATTGCATGTCAGCCAAATACAAAGATTTAGGTTGGTGCATTACTTGGAAGTCCTATTGCACAGCTGGATACTTACAATACTCCTCTGTAACTACTGAATTGCTGACATTGTTGGGTTCACTAAGCATATAATTAGCATAAGTAAAATCAACCTGTCCACTAAGTTTAAGAAACACAGAAGAAATTATTACACTTATTTCACATACTAATGGACAAAGCTAATTTTCCTGTTCTGAGCAAGTCTGTTTTTTTACTGAAAGCTCATTGCTGTCAGGCATCCTCTACTGCTGACTACTGTGTGGCCTACTGCTTAGAATTAAAGTCAGGCCGAATGCTTGAAATTACTTATTGTTTTCCCAAATGGTGGTTTAATAAGACTAAAGTCTGTACATTTCAAACTTCATCTTATGCTGAATGGGTGGCAACTGCAGATCAATCACACGTTGTTTGTGTCATTAAAAAAAAAAGGGAAAAAAAAAAAAAAGACATCTTTAGTCTCTATAAAGTATCTTCTATAAAGTATATGGCAGGAGCAGTAAATTACTTATCCTGCCAGTGCACAAAACAGGAAACCAGGAAACAACATGCAGTTGCATATCCCACTTAGGACCTGTAAAATATGTCAGCTGGACTGTATAGAGACTTCAGAAACTCCCAAACAAGAGAACTTATTGCCACCAGACATGTTTTTAAAGCATTTCCCCTACTACATAAGAGAAAAGGCACTGTCAATAGGCATTGGTTTTCCACTGTGATAGCCAAGAAAAATCATACATAACCAGTCAAGTACTATCTAAAGACGAGTATTTAATTTACTTCTGCAGCAATGATGGTAGAAATGAAATTCTTAAATAAAAAGCAAAATTTTACTTTAGCTGCTCAAAGAGCATACCAGCCTGAGCTAGAAAGTCACTCTGTTAGCACAGACAGCAGTACTGTTCAAAAAAAAAATAAACAAAAAAATAATGAAACCAACCAACCAACTAAACAAACAAACAAAATATATATAATCTCTCTGTGTTTGAGGTAAATTATAATTTAGTTACTTCTAGTTAATAAAGGTTAAAATGTTCATGCAGTATACAATATATAGTGTGCAAATATTACAAGATAAAATAGTTTTATGCCAGTTTAGTGTAATACAGCAAACAATTATTTTCTGGATTGGAAAAAGAAACTTGAAAACACTTTTTTTCCTTACAATGAAAGCAGTTCCTGGCAGCACTAAACATTTTTTCTACATACTGTTTTATTTATTGTTCTGTCAAGCTAAGAACATTCAAAGCACTTCAGTACTAAATATATTCAACTTATCAAAAATCATGAACAGAATAAGATGTGTCAGAATAAAATTAACAAGATTTTTTTTTAGTGTAAGTCGTAACAAACAGAACTTTATATTTGGTGCAATGTAATTTTTGCTGTAAAGCCAAAGATTAGCCTTTAAAATAAACTACAGATTTAAAAAGTGAAATGCTGTTTTTATGAAGAGGAATTTAGAAACAATGTTATGCATATTTTTAATTAATGAAAATTACTGCAATACAGTAATTATGAGGCAAACATTTGATTGACTCCTGATATTCAAGTGGAAAATGAGTAATGTTTTTTTGTTTTTTTTTGAAGTAAGAATGGGGAGTATCAAAATTAACACCCACAAGCTTTTTATTTAACAAATCCCTACGATTTCAATTCAACTGAAAAAGCAGAAATGAATTAGCTACAAAATAATAACAGAAGTTTTCTCCAAATTCCTAAAGGAAATTCCTGAAGGAGGACGACTTTGTAGCATGACCCTTGGTGCACAAGTTGAGATTTCTGTGGGTAAAATGTAAACTTACCTAAGAGAAGGGCTATAAAACATACTGCTTTTGCTTTCCTGGAGTGATCAGGCAGCAATAGAGAGGCAAAGTGTACCTGATTATACTTGATTTGCACAAATATCAGCTATTATAAGATACTTCTGGGAGTCTCATTTGCTACCTATTTTCTGGAGTAAGAAGTAGTAATAATTGCAAATTTAGTTTTAGTAGTAGCACTGCAGGAGAGTTCAGGACTCTTGCCTCACAGATTTTTCCAGAAGAAAGTTATGTAGTAATGTCAGATGAACAAGAAAAAAAAAATTCTTTACTCTGATGGTTAAAATGCTAGAGTGAAAAGTATGAGATTTTTATATATCAGATGACCTGAAATAAGCTGAAATTTTATCATATAATGACAGACTGTAACTCTCATGTACATTAACTTTCCATAGCCTTTCTCTTTTTGGAGAACTGCTGTTAGCTCGAACATTGCTTATACAGGTCTAAAAACACTGGATTGCCTTGCACTACCAAGATGCATTTCAAGAAGGACAATGCTATACTTGATCTGAATGCCCAATTTGTAGTGCAAAGAGAAGAAATCAACTACTTGTTCTTGACGCATATTTTCAATGAGCTTGTTATTTGCTTTGCTCAGTGTTTGTGCAAGAAAAATTGCTCATTGGAAAGTAAAGTAGAAAAGGACAAAGAAGAGCATTTTTAGCTTAATTTTAATTTGTACATGCTGGGTAAACAGCATGCATTTTCTTGTAAAAATTGTGTTGAAATTGAAGCCATTGAGCTAGGGAGTGTTCAGTCTCAGTTTTGCTTGTTTAACTAGTTCTTGATTTCTATGCAAGTGAATCTAATGTAGTATGGCTTGGGGATGTTTCTTACTGTATTTCATTACAGCTGCAGAGAATTTAAAGCAATTAGCTTTTCATGTTTCTTTCTGTTTCTTTTTGTATAGTGTTCCCTATCATGGGACTACTCTTATTATCTTGTATGTTAAAGCTCATCAAATTTGTATCCTTGTTTGCCAGGCAAAAAATCAGCTATAAGCCATATGAGCTGAGTTTTAGTTATGTACTCTGCTGATTTTACAATATGCTTCTCCTCAAAGATCAGCTTGTAGATTACTGGTGTGCCTCAGGGCTTAAGCAGATGCTTTCAGTTTTGGTTAGTTCATACGAATTTGGACTCCATACACTTCTTAATGTAAGAGTCCTTTCTCATTGTCATTGAGACTTTTACACTCCTCAGATGTATATTAGGATATGGATTCTAATTACAATTCTGAAAGACTACTTGCACAATACTTGTGTTCTTTCGCACCAGTGGAGGTTGCTGTTTGTTTTTTTGTTTTTTTTTTTATAATTTGTAAAAATTCCTCCTAGATCCTGATTGCCCCTTTATTTGTGACATTTCTGATAATCACTCAATTTTAAATATACTCAAATGTGCTTACAAGTTCCAGAAGCTGAGGTAGGCATTTAATTGCTTTGAAATGAACTACCAAAACCTCTAGCAAGGTTTTCTCAGCATGAATGAGATCTTTTAATTCTTCTCAGACCTGCAAACTAGAGTAGGAAAACCCACTTTCTATTTAAAATATTCAAAGTTGTAAGAAATGGCTGTTTCATTAGTTACAAAAGTGCTGCCACTGTGTTGTAATAATGTCCCAACAATGCAATGCTTATTTGAATGTTTTAAGCTTGAGATTATGCAAGGTTCCAATTCAACCAGGCTTTGAGAGCCTGGATCTGTGTTGATTTTCTATTTATAATGAGGACTATAAGAAAAGGTCTTTCAAACTCAAAAGCCAAGTTTTATTAGAACACATCTGGAGCTATTAATTTCTAAAATAGTTCAAAATCATGATGAGACAATAAAACCAAAAGATTTGTAAGAAGAATACCCTCTTTGTCATCATGTCTTAACAGGATATTGAAAATGCTTTTATTTCAGACTTGCTCTCAGTCTAGCAACTCTGACATTGTTACAAGCTTCATTCGTTCTGCTCCAAGTCCCTAAGATGTTTCTGTCTGCTGCATCCAAGGCCTCCACATCTGTCTGGATGTCAGCTCACAGCTGGTTGCCTCTCACTGTCAGTCTTTTCTCTTCTTCATGCATTAGAAAACCTGAGAGTTTGATCAGTTGACCTCTTCAATTAGGAGGAGATACGGAAGACTTACTCCTCTCTACGCTTCTTGCTACATGACCTAGTTTGCAGTCAAGAGGTCCATACAAACAGCAACATATAACCATACTTTTTGAAAACAATATTGCAAATAAAATGCGAACAAATTAAAAAAAAAACAACTTCACAAGGTAAGTCCAGCTTGTGCACAATGGGAAAATGATCAAAAAAATCCCTGGTAGAAAAACAAATTAGTGTGAAAGCGTATTTTGTTAAAACCAGGACAGTAACCTCCAAAGAAGAAAGAAGTGGGGAAAGCCTCAACCAAGGATCTGAAATATTGCAGTAGATCTACCTTTGGGTGCCATATGCAAGATGAAACAACCGCTGGCCACATTATGAATACCAAACTGGTTGACAGTTATTCTGAAAATGACAGTGGGGCTTAAAAAATAGTAAAATTAATTTTGTTCTACAGTGCACTACAACTCCAACTCTGTAGCTGTGCCTGTGGCACTCCAACACCAGGTAGTTGGCTTTATACATAAAGGACACAAACACAGTATCATAAGCTCTGGGAAGGAACATGACAATATACAATCAAATACATTTACAGAGATGTATCTTTTCAAACAATTCAATAGTTCACAGCCTTGGTGTTGATGAGTGGTTCTTGAACATCATTATTTTTTTTTTTATCACTTTCAGGAAAGAAAAACACACAGGCAATAAAACTAGTATTTGATGAAAAAGTATGAGAAGACTAGTTGTAAGCAGTTTCTATTTAACTCATGTTAAAGACATGACAATCACAGCCTGAGAAATGTCTTTAGAATTGATAATTCCATTCTATTCAATTTTTGATCCATCTGCAACAGTTAACAATGAGCAAGTTAAGTACAATACTCTTTTTTTTGTTACAGACTTTTTTTTTTTCTAGCAGAAATAGGCTAACTCCCATTTATCTGAATGTACTGTAGACAAATGAATCCTACATAATAAGTACTACCTCAAGGCTTCTGAATGGAAGATAAATACAGCCTCGAAGCGGAAAAAAAAACAACCTGTAACTAGTCCTAGTTTTTGATGGTTTTGTTTTCTCCTGTAAGCGGTAGTGTGTGGGAATGCAGATCACTCTTGCTGCAGAGGCCACCTTAACAGTCAGGACCCTAACATAATCTTGCTGATACAGCAGTTGCAGAAGGCACAGTTGTCTGAAGCTCTGGCATAAACAAGATAGTGCAGGCACAACTACTTCTCCGCTTGTTCTCTTAGTGTTTAGAATGGACTCTTTTCTGTTCTCTTTTTCTGAAGATTCAAGTTCCTCCAAAAAAAGTTGAAAGTAGGACATTTTCTTACATCTTCTCTATTTCCTCAAAACTGTCATACAGTTAAAGCTGAAAGGTTGTTTTTTTTTTTTTTTCTTTTTTTTTCTTTCTTTTTTTTTTTCCTGGAATACAGTTCTTTACATCTAAACCTCTGTTTTGCATTTTGACAGTAAGCTTGAATCTGGTAATCTAACAGAAGAAAAAAGCAGTCTCAGCAGCCGTGCTCCAACCTTGTGTTCGACCATATTAAGAATTAATACTTAGTCTTTCCGTACAACCCAGCTTTAATAAAGCTACCTAAATCCTCTTGGCTGCTGCTTTGGCAAGGCAGCATCAATCAGAGTGCTCAACTTTTGTATTTGCTAATTCAATAGGCAGCCTGACAAGGCTTTCAGATCTGCATTTATGGGATAATGAGGCTTGTTACATAGTTTCAATTTTTGCTATGGTGACAGAGAAAAAAAAAAAAAAAAGCATTTTTGAAAACGATTGATTTTAAGAATATTTTCTTAATAAATGCTTCCTGCATACTGAACACTCTTCATTGGGCTAACCATTTCAACTTTCTTTCAAAATGTTTAGTAGAACTTCAGGAACCTGGGGCAGGGAATATGTTCCAGTTTTGTAACTTCACTGTCTGTTTTTATGAAAGAAGTCTTAAAGTATAGTTAGCTGAGAGTGAATCTAAAAATTTCAAAACTGGAGAACAGGCTTTTTGCATCTTTTTCTTGTATTTTATGCAGCTTCTGCTTCTCTGGAGTAATACCGCTACCCATTTTGGCAGCTTCACTTACATTTTAATATTTTAAAAGCACAAATATGCATGTTTAGCCAAATGTTTGTGCATCTGAGTGGAAATTTAGAAGCCTGTTTAGTGCTGATCTGGTTAAACACACCACCTCCACAAAGAATTTTGTCTGAGATCTGCCTGCACAGCTCTTCATTAAACTTCACAGTGCAGCAGAGCAGCTTGTTTGTATGTTGGCCAGCTCGGGCTCACTCACAAGACAAATGTTGACTTACAGATCTTTTTGATACAGGTTATAAGAGAGAAAGAACACTGCTGTGCTCTGAGCTATTTGACAGTAGATTAATAAACCAATACATAAGAAAAGTGATTGTTGGAAGTGACAATACACTCTGGTAGGTACAGATGAGTTTAACAAATTCTGACTTGACCACCTTATGCTGTTGATAACTGACAGAATAAAATTTAAGTAGAACTTGGCATGTGACTTCTTCTTCTTTTGCCTCTGCAACCAGATGATGTTTATGACTGTATAGAATAATATTTTTTAAACATATACCCAAAAACGCCAATGCAGGGTTAGGAACTCTTAAACTACAATGGAAACAGAGACTGTATTAGAATACAGCCTCATATCTTGTTCTTGATATTTCTCCTCACCGTGTTTGCAGACACCTTGTCTCCGTAACCTGATAATTTAGTTGTTTCAAGCTCTGCATCTTTTGACATTTACCAAGGTCCTTCATTGATTTATCTTAGTTAAGTACATTCCTATGTTGACAGCTCTTGATGGTTTACTCTTATCTGCCCAAATGTAGCTGTACAAGACAATCACTCTCAATCTTCTAGGAAAGAAATTACCACAAATCAAAGCCCTTAGGTAACTAAATAGAAAACTTAGTGGGCAAACTTTGCAAAAAGAATCAACTGTTATCTTTTTAAAGTAGGTTTTCCTTAGTTTTTCCTCTATTTTTGAACTACCCTGAAGAGAGCTTGAATGGAATTACTATCCGGTAAGAATCAGTTGTGTTACTTAGCTCTGTTTATGAGGTTAACTTGTGGGAAAACATACATAAACAGAATCTGGCACCTTGCTGTTTAAGAGCCATACTTGCTAGTTGCTCAAGTCTGTGAATGGCAACGCTAATGTTGTTAGGGAGTTAGTCTCCTATAATACCCAGGTGAATGTGGATGCCTGTTCACATTAAAACCCATTTCTCATGCAATATGCAATGTTGCTCAAAATGTGAGTTTGTCTCCTGCTGCTGCTGAGCCATCCCTTCACTTCTCTAGCCCAGGGGCATGCTGGTTTCTATTCATAAAAGCTTCACATCAGTGTCCCACTGCTGCCTAATTGCAGCTAGGAACTCAAAAGAGCAGTACTGTGTTTTTTTCTAATGGGTTGTGGTTAGAAATTCCCATGCATAATATACTGTGGCAGGATATCAGATTCCTGTCACACAACAAAATTCTAGTCGGCCATTTGAGTTGTAATTGTGTTAACAGCAAACTGGCTGTTGCTGAATTCTTTTTCCCCAGTAACAATTTGTAAAACTATCACAGAGTTTTCAAAGTAGAGAAAACATTATTTTCACTAAGTGTGCCGTGTGCCTAGATTTTCCCCTGTGCTGGCAGTACTGTTGTCTTTGCCATTTCTAAGCCTCATAATTCAGTGAGTTACTCAGTCCTGCACTCACACCACCACTGCAGGTCAGAGATGGTGACAGTTTTGCAGTCTTGAAAGACCTTGCTGATCTTGCAAGCCCTGTAATGACAGTAGATTTAGACAATTATCAGCATTTTTAACTCTAGTCACTATGGGGTTTGTGACTCAGCCATAAAAATAATCATGTAGTGCTAAAACATGACACATGAGCTCTAACTTGTACTGCTATTAATACTGGGTTATGCATTTTAAAAGGAAGTCAACAAACCTTTTTTTTTTTTTTTTTTTTTTTGTCACAACTGCATGCTAAAGGACAAGTCACCGTGGAAGCTATTATTATTATACTCCTTCATTATCAGATCTGTTTCCAAAGAAGGTGTTTGACAAGATGAAGCAATATGGAAGATAGCTAGTCATTTTATCACTTTATCATTTTATTTGTTGTGTATATATGCTTACAAGCACAATGAAGCCTTGATTCTCCTTGCATTACACATATTTATTAAAGGGAAACAAACAAACAAACAAACAAATCCAACAAACAGACTACTTAAAAATGAACCCTATACTTTGAACTTGATTTCTGAATTATATATTATATATATATAATATATATAATTTCTGATTTTATATCCCAAATAAGCTGATTGAAAAAAGGCATATCAGCCTAACTAGTAGCTTTATAAACATGAAAGATGATGTAAGAGTTGATGATTACATAGATAATAAAACCATTTATGACTTTCTGTATTGTAATAACAGTGTCTCATTATAACTGAATAAATTAGTGTTAACAAAGAATACAAGTTTTTGTAATATAAGTAAGCAGAAACCATTACAACACTGTCCTTGTTAAAAAGGTAATGTAATTAAATCCAAAACAGAGTTATTGATATATTTATCACAGACTCTACATTAAAAGTCTGATTAAAATTTAAAAGTTAATCTGATTTTTTAACAATTTTAACATAACCACAGACACTTCTCAGGAGTATACATGACCACTAATGACTTATTGTTCATATTCTGGAAAGCTATTACCTTGATACCTCTTTTCTGCTTATCACCAATTGTTTGATTTTAGCCAAAGAATATTAGACCTACTATATATAGCAGGAAAGTCTAACATAACTGAGATCCATGCATAATTTCGTGTACATGTATGCTGTAATTCACTAAGACAAAGGTCTTGTTATATCTGGAAGTCTCGAGGGCTGGCTAGTTACACAGTTACATATTAGAAATACTAAAATTCAAGTTTTTAACTGTAGTTTACATTGCTCATCTGCAGCTGCCAAGAAATTGTGTTCTGAAGTTCTGTTGCCAAATTTCAAGCGGCAAATAAGCTGCTCATATGATAAACAATTTTGTGACCTTGGTTTCCTGCAATTTCAAGTGAACATTAGCAACAAAACAAGCTTAATCAATTAACTGGTTGATAGATAGTCAGGTAAACTTGATAATATTTACCACTGAGATCTATGAATGAAAATATCTAGATTTCACTAAGCATGTGCCAAAGCATTCTTATTCCCACAAATTAGAAGAGGAAGGTTAGAGGGACAACAAAACCAACTAGAGGTTTTTCTTTACATCTCTAAATGCCAAATGTATAGAATCTACAATATTAATAGCTTCATGCTTATTTTCCCTTTCATTCTTACTTTTACACTGAATATGAATGTATGTATTTATCCACTCTATATGCACAATCACTTACAGTATGAATAATTTTCATCTGATACCAAGAGTGCAGAATCTTAATACAATCATCTATTTCTAAAATATAAACATTATTATATAAAACAATCCCTTTCATTTTTGCATTTTGAATGCATTGCTAATTTCACATTCATATCAATTTCAAAGGAATACTTAATCAAAATAAAGCATTAAATGGAACCAGTCAGTATAAAATATGTAACACAAGAGTAAAAAATAAAAATAAAATAAAAAAGCAAAAAAGAATTTCAAGTCAGATCCTTTAAGAGATATAAAATGTCATATTTAATTTTTCATCCATCTAGACTGGAGAGGGACTGCTGAATTATCCATGAAAGTGAAATAACTTTGGATAATTTGACAGCAATGCTGCTCAACATTATCCAAAAGAGCAAAGCCACTCCATCATTTACTACCTTATGTGCAACATCTACTAACTATTAAATACAAATAAACAGTGAACTTTCAAAATTACAATATTCTAATTCCTTATCACTAGAAAATGAAATATCCATATAGTTGCCAACAACACAAAAGTCACTTCATTTTTTTACTTTAACTATCAGATTTTTTTTTTTCCAAACATTTAGACCAGTTGTGATTTTACCCTTCAAGCAAGGTATCAGTGAGAGCACTTCCATAGCATGGTAAGGCTGGCAGGACCTTCTCTGGAGACCATCATGTCTTACTCTCTGCTCAGAGGAGGGGCAAGTAGAGCAGGCTGCTCAGAGTTGAGTCCTGTTAGGATCTGAGTATCCCTAAGAATTTCATTTTGCAATATAGAGAAAATGTAAACCATTGAGACACAGGATGTATATGCTTATGTGCTGTCTTTCTCTGGCATGCTCTGTGTGTAATGCTCCTATAAACCATTACGTCTTTATTTAATAAAAAGTCAGAGAAGTAGAAAAAAGTTGCATTCGCTGATGTAGATAACTAAGATCTCCCACAAGCAAGTTACAAAACTATTTCAAATAAAATAGTTTCTTTGTTTTATTCAATATTAATATTAATCAACTTTTGAAAATGAACTTCCTCCAAACTTTATTCTTAATCAATTGCTGAATTATTTAACTCATAGTCAATTCTTAAGTGGCTGTTCTTTAGAAAGCAAATAAAATCTCTCCTCACTCATTCAAAATCTTCTGAAAGATTTTCTTCTGGTTTTGTTCATCTCAAATGCTCACATTTTAGCCATGGTGATGGCTACTGTCACGCTGAAATTGCAAACACTTATGTAAAATTCCTGTCCATCAACTTTAAACAAGACATGTCTGTTACAACCTCAGAATGCAAAAAGATCTGCCTACTATTTCTAGCTTTCAATCTTTTGCTGTCTTAGACCCTACACTGATGATATTTTCTCCTTTGTTTTTACCAAGGCATTTTTTCGACTTGTCTTGGTGGTAACTATGGTGACAGTGCTGTCAATGAAGAACAGAGCAGGTGAGATAGAAATGATGAGACCTCAAAACCTATATAGTCCTTGGTGTGTTAATTCGTATTTATCAATTAATCCAATTACAGTTCTGCGTGTAGATGTTCAAGGAATACTTGAACCTAACTGGCAGCCATCAGCTTTTTTGCAACGTTGGAAATGAGATCATGATTGGATTACAGAAAAAAAAAAAAAAAAAAGAAGCATCAGTCATACTAAGCACCCATCTGGAAATTAAATGTCAAAGATAAATGCAAGAGAGGGAGAAAAATCAAATCAGAAAGGCAGTGTGCTTAGAGGAAGTCACAGACTGTTCTGAACAAAATTACCAAAGAAATATTTGCTGAATGTCAAACACTTGTTTTGATTTTTTTTTTCCCAGAGTATGCCCACCTTACTATGTTTTAAAAATATAATCTTTCTTGTAAACTCACAATCAACTAATTCTCTGATACTTTTCAGAGGAATTCATCTTGTGCAGCTATCATTAACTGCTGATAAAAAGTATCAGCAAAAAAAAGCCACAGTATGAAATACAGAACTTCTTACAACTTTATGACACATAGCAGACTACCATATATATATGGTAAATACTTGCAAGCGCTGAGACAGTTAGTTCTGAAGTAGTAGGAAAAACTTACTCAATTTGCTTTAAACTTCAAGTAAAGGTATGAGTTCTTTATGTCTTGTTGTACTGGATTCATTTGAATAGACTATTTCAGTTAGTGTTGCAGCTATCAAAAGTGTTCATAATTATATATGTGGAGATATTCAAGTTTCTGTTAGAAGAAATCGCCAGAGTCAACACATGGCACAAAACCTGAGCTTTAAGGAGGCTGCTGAAGGAGAAGTTCTGGCAGGTGGCCTATGATAACTAAGGAGTTAGCAGCTGCTCCTGCAATGCTTCCCCTGGATGTTAACACACACAAAGGAGCTGGGGGAAGAATGGTGAGAACAGCTGGTGACTCCATAGATTCTCACACCCACAGCAGTCGAGAAAAAGGAATGTCTGCATGCATCTTCAGTACTGCAGTGTGAAGTCTAAAAACTGAACTTAAATCAATCTAGCAGCAAAGTTCATCAGAACTGACTCTCAGGCACATTTTGCTGCTCAGAGTGCACAAGCATAGGTTTTTATTTTGATGGAGTTTATCCATTGTTAGGACCACTTTTCATTTGTCTCAAGAGTGAAGCTATGACACATTCAAAAATTCAATTCAAATTCACATTCAGCAACTTACTTATAACTGTTGCTGAATGTAGAGTCCACTTCAGTCAGTTTTTACATCAGAATTAGGGATTAATGAGAAATACATAGTTATGAAAACCATAAATATGCCCTAGAAATTAATGTATTATTGTTGTTCCGTTTTCGTTATACACTTGGTCTTGACAGGATGAATGGTGCTGCTAAAAGTAACGCAATAGGTTTCATATCTTCCTAAATCTGCAAGCATGAGCAGGGTGGATGCGTCATTGAATATTACCACATATGAATATCAGAGAATATAAGCCGATTACAAACTTGAACACTTCCTCATTTAGACTAGGTGCTCATTAATGAGTGATTCAGACATATGTCAGATTCGGACTTCTGGGAAATAATCATTTAATCAAGTATATGCAACAAGTTTCACTGTTTCACACACATTCAATCATTTTGTATCTTATTGATTTGCCCTTCTGTACAGCACTAAGCCACTTCTTTTTTGTCCCAAGAATTTGTCTCTTGAGAGAAAGTTTCTGTAATATTGAATGCCCCATGGCAGCTGTGAATCAAATATAAGCTAGCTTAGTTAGCCTTGATCTAGTCTGGCCCCTTTTTCCATGCAGCAGGAAATATGCCGTACTTTGCAAATTGGATTTTGGTAAATCAGTTAATTTAAAAGAAAAAAATACAAACTCGAAGAACATATGGCTAACAACTCTGAAAAAACAAAGAGTAAAAACAATAAGGGTATTCAGTTTCTCTAGAACTTCTAGGAAAATGATTATTTGTGTTGCAGTACAAAGGTAAGGTTCAGATTGTTATTAGTGTTAGTGACAAGGTAAGACAGAAAAGGAATTTGCTAATTAATTAGCAGAAAATATCCTGAGATAGCCATTAGGGAGTAATCTGTATGAAAGCATTAACATAATCAATTATCAGGGATGCATTCTTAATTAAGTTTAAGCAATGAGAATGGTTTATTCTGCTAGGCTAGTATTGAATTATTTGTAAATAAAACTGTGGGTAGAAACAGCAATATAAAATTCATATGAAAAATCCACTCTAAGTTAAATTTAACGTTATATTTACTTTAAATTTGGCATTTTATGACCTTTAACCTTAACTAATTGAACTAAATGATATGATTAACAAACACACAATGCTGCCAAGCAGAAAAGTACTTTAAAATAAATGTATTTGTCATGCTAAATTCCAGCATTCATCAGCATCCATATGATGGTCTAGGTTCACAAAGAATGCCCTGTCATAAATAACATCACTGGGTATGACATTTTAATTTTATTAAAGTTTCACTATTCTCAAAATCTATTTCCAGGAAAATAAATTTTCTGAACTAAGAATTAACTGGTTTCTAAGATTTTTAGGAATACAATCAAGCAGCTAATGCAAGGAGCGACCTATATCACTCCTTGAAATATTGGCTTCTGTAGCAATATTATGGGACACCTATTACTATATCTTCCCTACGGACCATTTCACATAGCTTATCCTTTTCAGGTTGTGGTGAAGATAGTCTTTCCCAAGGCACACAGAAATACATAGTACTTTTGTCATTCTATTGAGAAGAACAAGACTTTTTTCTTGGATTTGCTATGTAAAGATCAAGAATAATTTACTTAAAAACAGCATTGTGCCTCTTTCCCAATACCCTTTCAATTTAAGCTCCAGATGCCCTCCAGAGGTTCTTTAAACTTCTAAAGCACACATTTCTGTGCTTCTAGTATTATATTTGGAATATTTCCTCAGTATTGGAGAAGTTTAACAAGCTGGTAAAAAAACTAGAGTACAATGTTGTGAGAGTAAACCTATTGACAGTACAGCCATGTCATCTTGGAGAGCAGGGAGAATTAAATTTTAAAGTTAGATTTGTAACTATTACCACATATCCAATGACAGATATGGAAATTGCTTTTCATATACAGCGTGACTGGTGTGCAAGTAAGCTGTTAGTGCACACTGCTTTCTTCTATGGGAACATCCTAAAATTGAAGGATGACTCATGCCTCAGGGATTATTTATGCTACAATACAACTGAGATAACTGAATAGGAACACCTTACTGTCAAGGTAGTTATTATTAGGCCAAATCAAACTATATAAATGCAAAACTTTCTCACTCTGAAATACCCATGTCTGTTATGATCACAGAGTACTAATACGATGAAACACATCAGTGAGCCACATTAAAGTGAAAATACACTCTGGGCCCCCACCTCATTCCTTCTTCTTGCCTCATGGTTGAGACCTTGCTTGCAGGGTGAGAACTTCTTAATATTGATTTCTCTGCCTCTGTGAGAAAAACTCTTAAAATATGTATAGGTCTCTAGTTCTGTCAGCATGGTAAAACTATGAAACATTTTCTGCATACAAATTTGTAGCTGTCATCACAGTTTTGGCATAGCAGTATTTAGGTATCTTTATGTGCCAGCTAGATTTGTGATGCATGTGACATGCAAACATTCTGTGCAAACACAATCAATTTGACATGTTCAATACCAGGTCTACTTTGCATGCACAACATGTCTACATGAAAATATGTACTTTCTCTTCAAATCTGATGCTAAGCAGGTATGTTTTGGAGATTCCTTCATTCCAAAGGCTTCAGGCCCTGAGCAGAGATCATATGAACCCAGAATATACTCGCAATGAGGCTACAATCTACCCTCATTGTCATGTGTCTTACGGGGACACCAGAAATGAAGATTTTAGTAATCCAGGTTGCGTGCCTTTTTTAGCAAGGTGGCAAGGTACTGTTTCTTTCTTCACTTAATTCATGAGGAGACTGACTGAGCATTGGATAAGACTAGAATCCACTTTCATTTTAGCCTTTAGTGGTCCATTCATTCGTTAGTATCTATTTGGCTTATATCTGACAAGCTGAAGAACACAACTTATAAAAAATGACTGAAGTACATGAAACAGTTTTAATAAATTCAGCCTTAGGTTCTTTTTCTCTGACATTGCTTCTCAGTGTATCCTGTATTAAGAAACTTATTTAATAGTGGCCCTCAATAGCTTAGAAATACATACTTACATGTTAATTATGAATTGACTTACTCATTGCATATATAATACTGGCTATCCCTTAGCCAAAAGCATCTATCCTAAGAGTATGCTTTGTTAACTTTCCAAGGAAATAGGGTCCAAATATATTACCACAGTTGAAGCATCTAGTGACGGAGTCATTTTTTGAAATGCCTTTGATTGAACTGCATTCCTACAGCAGGTATGCAAGAGTGCACGCTGAATGCATTCTCAAAGTGACCCTGTCAGACTTATAGTGACTGTATCTTCTCTCTGAACTTTTGATAAAATGCTCATGATTACATGCTGATTTTGTCAGAAACGCCATCCAGGCATGAACAGCGTATATAGTGGCAGCAAGGTCATGATACAGCAAGTTTGCATCCTGCAAAATAACCTACCATTAAGAACTGATTTTTACCAATTGATAGCCAAAACTCCTGTGGAATGCACCTACCGATGTTTTCCTTTTATACATAGCTTAGCGGGTGATCTGGTATCCAGTGAATTCCAGTAACTTGAAAAAGTGCAAAGAAATGCTACTTGTATACAGCCTGTGTTAAAAAAGGATTTGGATAGCACATGTAGTAGGGAAACAAGACATTTTTCCAGGCACTGCTGATGGTTCCATTTCTCAAGCCTTTAGCATTTTAACTATTCACATTATTATTGACTGCATTTATCTTATAAAAATCAAAATGGTGGCAAAACAAATTCCATACATTTTTACCACTTAAATGCACTTATTTGTTGGAATGCAAATACTTTCTATTAAAAGTGCATCATCATCTGGTATGCTTCAGTTCAAATTTGATATTCAGTGTTAAGCCTAGCTGTTCTTTTTTTCAGTTTGCTTTCCAATCTCTTCTG
Source organism: Perdix hodgsoniae (assembly GCA_035772895.1). NCBI lineage: Eukaryota > Metazoa > Chordata > Aves > Galliformes > Phasianidae > Perdix > Perdix hodgsoniae. The sequence continues at coordinate 16,082,667 of JAPSGF010000012.1, read as the reverse complement.
CTTTTTGAATAGTATTAGGAGAGTTTGTGTATTTGAACTGTGAAGAACCAGTTGTGTTTGTGTAGATTCTCATTGCTTTTGCATGCCTGTAGTATATCACAGTACTTTCCCTCTAACCACATTTAAAGATATTCCCTATAAAAATTCCAATAAATTTATTATTTGGAATAGGACTTCCTTTGTTATTTGTGGTTTCTCTGTGAGCAGAGGTTTTTGTGAGGTTTTTGGTGGGTGTAGTCATTTCTACTTGTGTGCTTTCCCAAGCTGTAAGTCCTCTCTTCTTTTTTTTTCATAGCACTGTCATGATCTGTTACCTGATTCTTTGTTCTTTCATAAAAATATAATTATACAAGATAATTGAGATTACTTGATACAGATGTGAAGAAGCACATAATGTACTATTCACTGAACATACTGTAGTCCTGACCTGTTTAAAAAAAGCAAAAAATTATGAAGAATATCTAATTTATTGGTTTGTTCATAGATTTGAGTCAAAGCAATGCAAAAAAATTCACAATCTACTGGAGAACCTGTCCCTTATGATCGGAGCACAAATGAAAACTCTTACATAGATTGTTTCCTGATGAGGTTTCCAGATTTTTTTTTTTTTGAATGTGCCAAAACAACTGGAAGTTTCTGCAACCTTACTGAATGTTGAAACCCAGAGTCTGCATTTAAACCATGTACCTCAAGGCTCTATCTAACAGTCCTATTGCACAGTTTTCCCCATTACTCCTTGTTAAATCATGAGACCTCATAGGAAAAAGGTTGTATAGAATACTATAAAAATTAGCAAAGACTAAACAAAGACATTCAAAAATGCCAAAATTTTCTATAAGCTCAAATTTTTATCCTCTTTCACAATTTGTCTCTTGGTTCTGCTTCCCAAATTTTCTGCAGTTTTTTTGTTTTTCCCTGACACTTCCACAGTCTTAGCTGACAGAGCATTAGAGAGTAAAGGCTTTTAATGAGATCTCTTCACCTGTGCTGTATATTATTTGAACATTCTTCTCTTTCCACAGGGAAGAAGTGGTGGTATCTTACAGGGTGTCTTTTTGTTTTCTATTGAGTCTCTCTTGCATAACAACAGGCAAGAGAGTACAGTAGGAAAAGAAGTACTTATACCATTATTGAGATTTAATACTGCTTTTATAGTACTATTGGCATTTTAGAAAGAGGGTTCAAAAGTGTTTGCTAAAAATAGAAGCAAAAATAATTAGGTAGTAAAAGCACTGTCACTATGCTTTGATCATTGCACAGAACCTCTTGCATACTGAAGCAGTTGTTGATAAAGCAGCCTTGTGTAACTGTTCAGTAGAACAGTGATATGGTTTGGCAAATGTTCAGTGTTCAGCTGTGTAATGTGAGTAAGCTTCTAAAAGATGAGTTTTCTTGAGACAACTTTTATGAAATTCTTAAGAAACCAGTTCTGATCGAGTCTTTGAGACCTGAGGAAATATTTAATATAAACTGAGCTTTTTTAAAGTCTCACCCCTTGGCTCTCCTGTCTTCTCAGAGACAAATAATTGGTTAAAATGATTTACTTCATAACTTCACAAGCCTGCCACAATATACAGTGTAAATCACATCGTTCTTTTTACTGTACACCTCCTTTGCTGTGGTACCTAAGCTAAGAGAAAACTTTTCAGCGTACTCTGAGGATCACAGATGGACAGAACGATTATATTTGCCATGACAGGACAGATTTGTTATAAATGCAAATCCTTCAAGGCCTATTACTGAATTAGAAATGTATTTTATGTAACATAGTGTTTGATGTACTAAAATATGACATGGGCGACATCAGTAGTGGAACCAACCAAAGTATGTTAAAATAGCTGCTTAGTAATTCCAGAAGTGTGTCCTGACATGTGTCTTCTAGCATTGTCAAGGAATCTTCATGCCATTTCTTAGCCACCTCGAGCACTGACTTAAAGTCAGAAAGCTTTAACACTACTGCAGCTGTCAGCCTCATATTTCTGCAACAAGGTCGGTCTTGAGCTTTCTCAACCTTGAGGCCTTCCAAGGGAAAAGCATCTGATCTTTAAATCTTTTGTGACCTCTCGCTTATTGCAGATTTGAGACAAATTGAGACAAGCATACACTTTGTTTTCAAGTTGAGACGCCTCCTAATCTTAACAGCTGTGAAAGATGACAGTTACAGATTCTTCTAGGAGTTGGTCTCCTTTCATCCCTTGGTTTGAATTACTGATGCTACTGCTCCTTCATATGGCATGTATTTACTTTTACCGTGTGAAGTTTTAGCCTGGTGGCATGGACAATGACAAATGCAAAAAAAAAAAAACAACCAAAAACGAGTCATTTCACACTTCTGCGCTAGTGAGAGCTGATCTACCTCTGACATGCACCAAAATGTAGGCTTACTCTTTTTTTTTTTTTTAATTTTAATCAACAGTGCTTTTAGCAACAGTGTTTAAGCCATCAGTCTTAATCTGTTGTGGGCCTCCTTGCTACATAGTGACTTCATAATGGTACTTCATGTTGTGTGTAGTAGGAGATTCATAGCATCCTTTGATGATGTGTAAAGTCCAAACTAACAATAGATGGCATTCTACAGCAATGTCTCAGAAAACAGCATCTGTTATAATTGTCTAAGCCCTGTGTTCACTCACTTTTTGAGACTTTATGCTGAGTTGGAGAATATTCACAATTTCCTGTACGGGCTGCAGAACAACATCACTGCACACAAGTATGTTTTAAGATATTTCATATATTCATTAAAAAAACAACAACAACAACAACAACAAAACCCACATACTGTACTGTTCCTGTACTGTATATTTACATAGTTTAAGAAAAAAAATATTTTCGACACATTTTTCCACTGCTTATTTCTAGGTTGAATCTCACCCACAAAAAGTTTCAAATTAAAGAGGTACTTGAATAGCACAGTTTGTAACAGTGCCTTCCAAACACAGTGATTTGATCAGTATTGACTTACAATGCAATTTATTCAATGAAAAGACTCTAGGGAAAAGAAGGATGTTTCGGGAATAGTATGAAGTATTGACCTAATGCAACCTTGTTTAGAAAAACTAGCAATATGAGAATTGAAATTGTACATCTGGAGGCAAGAAGAAGTGTCTGATGCCTCTACAATTTACATATTCTCCCAAGCAGTGATATAAAATAAAGCCTGAACTGCTTCTGCAAAGCAAGCCTTCTGGCTATGTGTAAATTTCTGCACAAAATTCTGGTAGCAGATCCTGAGCTGACACAGACTTCAGACACGGTAATTTACATCTGCAGATCATCTAGCTCTATTTGTGTTTTTTTTTGTTTTTGTTTTTTAACACTGCAGTGAGATAGAAAGATCTGGAACCACATTTCAAATTACTGGCTTATGAAAATGATTTCCCACATGGCTCACCGACCAGAGGAAGATCACTGCGTGATCACATTTTAGCCCATGCTGCAACTTTTCAGAAGTAGAAATAGTTATTATTTCTGACCCAAGGGAGTAAGAGGAACTCATTTTCCTCTATAAAATGTAAATCATTGCAGATGAAAAATAAGAAAAAAAAAACCAAACAAAAAAACAAAAACAACAAATCACCAACAAGAACACAAAACACAAATAAGACATGCTCTCTTTACTAAGCATGATACTAATATCATAATGATTTTCCCAGTGACAACCTGATAACAATCCATTTATCCTTCTGACCTGAGTTATGGTGCAGGCTAACATTCAGTTCCTCTGGCACACTAAAATGCTTATTCAAAACAAGATCAGGAGAGAATCCAGAAGTTCTGCCTTGTAAGAAATTTCTTAACATTGTCAGTACACACATTTCAGGATTATTTTTTTAATAAATGTCAAAATATTTTCCAGAAATATTTTGGCACTTTTGAAGCCAGCATGTGTTCTTTCATCTGAATTCAGCTCACTGTTTTGATATTGTTTGATATTAAAGAGCATTTCTGACAGGTACACTATCTCCTAAGAGCTACAGAAAACTTGGTATCCCTTTTGCAGACTCATCACCTATTGTGGCATTCTCTCACCTAAGGAGCAGAAATATTCTTCCATAGTTTCATTTTAGGCTTTCAAACATACTCTGCAGTTTGCCCTTAAGAGTTGTCTTGTTTTTGGGGGAAACTGTAGTCCTCCTGTTTCCAGCTCACAGAAAATATGACCTGAAGTGCAATTTCTCAGAGCTGCTGAGAGAAGCAGACTTGTAGACCAGCAGCTCTGCATTCTTGAGAACTGATTAAAAAGCATTTCAAGTTCAAATTAAATTGCATCACTGATATGCAAATCATATTTTTCTTATTTTATTGGTGTAAGAATTCAGATTTTCAGCATAAAAGCCTTTTCTTATTTCCATTTTACAGCAGCTTAATTTTTCCTTAATGAAACTTTGCCTTTAGAAAATCCTCAGAATAAATCAAATGGAAAATCCAAGAAGAAATACATGTGCTACATATTCTGAAGGGACACCTGTTTATATTCCTACAGTACTCTCCTGATTCTGCAAATTTAATGAGAAGTGGCCTTTTGCAATACTGGTACATATTCTTAAATTAGAAAAGATTAACTAAATTCACACATGGAATAATGGTTTCTACTTCCAAGTTTATTCTGAATTGGCCATCAACCATTTCATCATGTGGAAAGTCTGGAACAGAAAACACACACATATACAGGCAGACCCAGCTATTAAAAGCTCTGATTTACCTAACCCAATCAAAAAATAAAAGTTAGTACTTCTCAAACAATTACTGATTCTGCAGTAACAATCTGTGCTGAATGACAAAACAAATATCACCACTGCAGATAAACAGACGTGTCTTCTCTTGGAGCAGAGACAACGTTGGAACCTATCATTTCTTTCCATTCTTCTGTTTGTGTGCTTTGTTACGGACTTTTTTTTTTTTTTTTTAATTTTCCCTTTTTGTTTTCTTTTCACTATGAAATAGTTAAAAGACATACATTTCATCACTGAACAGTAACTGGCCATTCACAATCTGAATCTCCCCCTAAAAATCTCTCACAGTCAACTTAGTCCTATAGCTAACTGATCCAAACATAAGGCTGGTGAACACGTTGGATCAGAAAGTGCCGTTTCACCTACCCTAGCTCAAGGCTTTCTTCCCTGAGCTCCCTCCTAGCCCACATGCCCCTGCATTTGCCTCCCTACTCCATGCTCCTGCCACAGCAAAGATCTTACTGGAAGAGAATTTTGAAGTGAAAGAGAATTTTGAAGAAGAAGAATGTTCAAATATCTATTCTGTCTGATTGCACTTATAATCAAATTATTTCTTTCATTGTTCTTGTTACTCCTCCAGATCATACTGAATCTTCAGCACTAAAGAATGGGTTTTTCTTGCTGTTTTCATTTCTAAATCAGTATTAGTTGTAAGAGAAGATAATTGGTTAGTTTTGTTTTTTTTATCTAAAGTTCAATGAAAAGCAAATTATTGGATATTTTCTATCTGAGGTTGCATGAAAAATACAATATTTGAGATTATTGATTCATGAATTTTATCACAGACTCTGAGAAAAATATTATTAAATCATGTATGGACAATAATAATAAAGATTGCAAAAACGATTATTTGATGTTTAAGGGCATTCTTGCTGAAAAGTTGAATTACTTTAATGCAATGATCCTACACTTCAGAGTTAGCTTTATGGAGATAGCTTTATGAATATGTATTGCATAGCTGTTTTTCTTTTCTAACTTTATATAAAAAGTCTCATATGCAAATTCCCACTGCAGAGAATCTCTAATGAGCCCTGAGTATACTTCTAAATTATAGTCTCTTTTATTATGGACTAACCTTAGAGCATTTTTACTCAGTGTTCAAGAACTAAATTTACTGTCCTGAAGGTCAAATCATGTGGAAAAGTCCAAGTGAAAAACAGCACGCTTGGAACATGCAGTGCCACAGTGATTCTGTATCTGTCTTTCCCTCAAGTAATATTAATTTTAATAATTTTCTAACATTACTAACAGATGTAGAAATAGTCAGTCATTCCTGTTGTCAATTTTAGGTCTTTTGGCTTGTACAACTCATGAAAATAACAAAGAAACAAATGAAAGAAAAAAACACCAGGAAAAAACAGTTTAAAAATATTACTGCAAACAGAAGATGTTTAGAAGACTCGCGTCACTTAAAAGTTGTATGAGCCTATGTAAAAATGACCTACTTTGACCACAACACCAACAGAACTTAAGATACTTCTAAGTAGTGTCAAACCTCTCTGATTACCCGCAAAACACCACTGCTCTAATAACATTACTGAAAACAAGAGGATTGCAGTAAGTTGTTCTTGTTAAAACAGCTTAATCCACTCAACAACAGAAGTTCATGTTTTACAAGCCATTTAATACCTCCCCATCATTAAGAGTTTTGGAAATATTTTGTTTATACAGTAAGGTTTTGGTGTATGATATTACATGATATTCCGTGGTAGTTGTTCAAGGACATCTGCTGGATTTTGCTGAACAATTCTCGAGGGTATTGCTGAAAAATATCCACTCTCCAGCAGTTTCAGGCAATTTTTAAAACTGTGGGTTTTTATTCATGGAGTAAGTGAAAGTATTTGTTGTTGTTCCTCCTTCTTAACAGTCACTGCAAAATGCAACACAATTAACAGTACTGAATTACTATAAATAGTGTAGAATAAAGATGTTGTTTGTTTTTTTTTTCCCTTTTTCTACTCTCCTATTTTTTCTTATGTGATGGAACATCTCTTCTATATAAATATATATGTATATATTATATTATTATATATATATGTATATATTATATAATTATATTATGTATATGTATATAATATATACATATATAATATATACATATATATATATAAATGTAGAGTTGCAACTACTGTATAAAATAATTATGCTGCCTCCAGGTCACTGTGGAGATATTAGGCCTATAGCTAGGCCTAATTTACAAGGGAAGCTTGTCCACAGCTCAGGATAAAGTAGCTTTATTGTCTGTAACCCTGTTTCATTGCTGTGGATAATAAACTTAAAACAAAGCTGCTGCCAAACCTAAAAAGTAAAAGGAAACAATTTCACTCTGAACATTCTTCCCTTCCAGTACTGAGACAATACATGTATGGCTCTACTACAGCTATATTATTACAGTACCATAATTGGTATTGTAACTGTACAAAATGCTTACACCTTTAGATACTGTCGTGGATCTTTTGTGGCTTAGAAGAATTTTAAGTATTTTCTTGGGGATTTTTAAGTGGCTGCAAATGTTAATGGTTGACATCATGTTAAATTTTAACCATTTTAGGTAAACAAACCTTTTCTGCAAGTTTTCAATTATTTATTTTTTTTAATCATTACTTAAACTTTACTAGTTTATTTGAATCACAGAATCATTATGGTTGAAAAAGACTTCTGAGATCATTTAGTCCAACTGTTCACAGACCACCAATGTTGCCCATTAAACTATGTTCGTTAATATGACAACTAAACATTTCTTGAACATCTCCAGGGATGGTGACACAAGCACCTCTCTGGGCTGCCCATTCGAAGCCTGACTGCTCTTTAGAGAATAAAATAAAACAATATGATTTCAGGAAAAAAAAAAAAAAAAGTAAACTAATTTATAATGTTATCATTTGAATTAATACAAAACCAGAAACTCTCTATATTGAAGCTAAACAAAAAAAATGGTGTGCTCTTAAAGAACAAAACAAAATAAAACAGATGGGAGACAGATGCAGACAGATTACTTAGCAGAATGGAATAAGAAAACATGAGGAATGACAAGATATCAAAAAAAGTGCATGGCTGACTGTTAAAAGCATCTGATCGCTCACATAAGATGGGAATGACTAAAAATGTGTGATTAAAAGTTTAGTAACAGTAGTTTCAATTGAGTGCAGAAGCTGGAGTGAGACAGAGGAAAAGAGTTCCAGACAATCTTAATGAGAATACTGAATATAACTAAGAGAAGATATATATATAACTAAGAGAAGATATAATATAACTAAGAGAGAATGGAAGCAGTGTTTTAAGTCTTTGCTTTTTTTTTTTTAAAGGCTGAGATGTTTAACGCCTTATCATGTTTTTATTTTCAAGGAAAATAAAGAAAATGAAAGATAAAAACAGCAAAAAGTATAAGAGAATGTGATAGGATTAGTAGGATAGGAAGTAGTTGAGAAACTTGTGCTTCTTTGTACTGAAGGATGTTTGTGATGGAGAAAAGAATGTCAAAACAACATGAAGGCATATATAAACACCTCATTTTTTCAGTTTTATTTTCAGAAGAAAGTGACAAGATATTATGCAGAGATGTAAAAAATTTGATGGAAGCAAGAAGGAAAAGGGAGCACAGATTTTAAAGAAGTTTAAAACAAGTCCAAAAAATGTAAGATGCAATATACATGAAGAGGCTGATGGCAGCATTGAATGCATCCACTGACAAGGAGAAACAATGAGAAACAACATGCCTCAAAGAAAGAAGTGCTCAATAAAGTAGGAAAGAAAAGCTATTTTGAAGCAGAGAACACATGCAGTAGGGCCACAGATTAAATGAAAATGTGAACAAGGAAATATGCAGCTCAAAAGAAAATGGCGATAAGCCTGTTAGTTGAAACATCCAGAATGAAGGCAGAATATCACAGGGATAAAAACAGAGAACCAGGTGGAAATCTGCTGCCGCTAACGGGAAGAGCTGATTGAAGAGCAAATGTCAGCAAGTTAGAGCAAGAAAGATAGAAGCTGTCTGCAATATCACTCTGGGAAAGAGAAATCATGGGAAAAAACAAACAAACAAAAAAAAACTTTTAGAAAATAAAGTATTTCAAATGGAGTGTGTAAATAGAACCTGTCCAATACCTAGTTGTCATGGTGGTTTGGCCTGGTTTAGCCTGGTTTTCCATTTAAACTTAAGAACAGATCCATGGTTATTTTATTTTAGAGACTATTCAGAAATATGTTTGGGCAGACCATAGTAAAGAAAAAGATTCTGGAGACTGAAAGTTACAGTCGTGAAGGAATTTTCTCATAAATTTAAATTTTACTGTTTTTTGATAAAGTGGTCTTTAAAAGTTTTTAGGGAAATAGATCTTAGGATTAACCCCACTTTTTGCATATATTTCTATCCTACCTACACTTGATACAGAACTAATCAATTACATATTAAGTACAGTGTTATGGAAACACTGTGCAATTAAATGTTAATTCAATTTGAAAGGAATATTGGACAAAATGGCTTGATTTTTCTTTTAAATGTGCTTTCTTTTTAGCGATCACCGTGATCTATTTTCTGTGTAAATAAGTTTGCACACTGCAAGTGATCATGAATAAGTGACTTGTAGTCTGTATATGGCATGAAGGTAACAGATAGGATAAAGGATAAAATTTTCAATCTGATAAGATCAGATAACATAACTAGTAAGTACACTTGAGGTACAACTTGATGCACTGCTGATCCAGTATCTGAGCAGAAAGCCAGAAATTTCAAAGGGCCTCCTTATGTGTTTCTCAGAACATTTAATCGCTTAGATTATGTCATCACTGCAGATTTGCCCGAGTTTTATATCATAACTTACCTGTCTCAGAACATCTTACATACAGTGGAAGTGATTTAAATCCACCAGCTAAAGCAGAGGAAGACTTACAAGTTATAACATAAGCAAATACTTTCATTTAGATGAGAAACCACTTTCTGCAATTAGGATTCAGGATAAATCATGAGGGCTAACAGTCTTCCAAAGTTGATGGTTTCACTAAATTTACATAACTAGCTCTCAATATTTCATTAAAAAAAGAAAGTTAAAAAATTGGATATATGTGATGATAAAGATGATAAAGGAATGAGATTTCAATGAATTGGTGAGCAAACTGCACACTTTTCTGAATGCAGATACTTACAAGTCTTGAAGATGTTCTTAAAATTACAGTGTTTTGCACTACACTTTAAGTTATGTAAATAAAGCACAATTTGGGGTATTCATCTTTTTTCTTTAAAGAAATAAATCTGATAAAATTCTGTAATACTACTCAGAAAGTGAGCATAGTTAGACAAAGTTGAGAAGTGTTTCCCAGAAGAAAGAACCAATCTATAAGAAAGTCATTCTCTGCTCTCATTCTGGACAGAGTTGCCAGAACTATTCCTATTCATCTACATTACTACCTTAGAGATAGCCTGCTTGCAAGAATTTACCAATGTTGCCATCCTCAAGAAGGTTAATTGGAATTAACTAAAATAAATGAACTTTGAAGTGAATTAATTACATTATCCTAAGTCCTGGTGCAGATATTGCTATTTAAAATTAAAATGATCTTAATTTAGTTTAGCTTATTTCACTCTTAAACTAAAGATAAAATGAATTAAGATAATTTCAAAACTCATTTGCATTAATTTTCCTGTGTATACATGTGTAAACAAGCACCAAGATCCTAAAACCTCATTTAGTTTCATTAAGCATATCAATAATGTATCAGAACTGGAAGACTGGTTTTCAAACACAAGTTCTCCACACCGACATCATTTAAGATGATCACTATCTATGAGCTTTGTGAATTTTTAAAAATCTTTCTGTTGAAGCAGAAATTCCTTTAACAGAAATTACTTTTTACACAATGGTACTCGTAAGTGGGGGATAGCAAATGGCAAATTATAAGCATCCTGATTTATACATATTTAATCTTTGAAAATGAAGACAGGAATTTGCAGAAGTATTTCACACACAAAAAAAACACATCCTCTGATTACCATGCTTCTTTAAAATCGATGAGTCTAAAACACATGGGAAAATATGGAATTCTGCACCTCACAATTAAGATAAAATAATTTTTGAGCAGCCCTGATAAATGATGGCAGACTATTCACCGAGATTATTCAGAAAATAGATGATGAGTAAGAAATTTTAATGAAACCTATGTATATAACTAAGGAATTCTGACTAAAACACTAGATATGTGGTAAAAAAAGAAGTCTGAATAAACTATCATAGGCAGTTTAACTCATATTATTGCAAAAGAAACAATAGTCTAACTATAACAAAAATACTTAAAACTAATGAGAATGTTGCTTCTAGTAGAAATTCCTTTTTTTTTTTTTTTTTTTTTTTTTAAATTTATCATAGTAGAGTAATACGTAAACTGGCAAAAATATATTCGCAAGAGAACTGTTGAAATGTTTCCTGTGTGAGAAAATGGTCCACAGAAAACAAGAGATTTTAATACAATTAGCAAATTAACTCTTAGTGAATAACACTATTAAAGGACCAGTGCATTGCATTCCCAGAATCACAGTACAGTAATTAGAAAGATTTTCATCAATAAAATACAAATTACACTGTACCTCTCTAATGACTATATCTTATCAATTATGGATATAAAAAGCATCAGAGAAGATATATGTCACATTAATAGATAAAAATGATTTTTCTTAAAAGAAACAATATTTCTTAAAGTTTTGCTATATTAGACATGTCTTTATGATTACAGTTTTAAACAATCCACCTTCAAAATGTTCTTTTCTAATGGTTTTCTGACTGTCTTATGCTCTGTGCAAAGATACAGCTTCCTGAACACTTCCATGATAAAGCAGTATAACTGTGGCAACATTGTAAACAAGGATGAAGTGTTGTAAAGATCAGGAATCAGGACAAACCATGACTGTTTCTAAATCTACTTTAAGTATTCTGTGTGTATCTAAACACACAGTCTTGTAGGTACCTATCTCCTTTCATCAATTTTTCAGATGGATTTGGTGTTCTTTGTTATACATAAGACTAAAAAGAGATGTGATAAAATTTCAAGCTGTTGAATAAGATTTTTATTATTGTTAGACCATAAGACTTTAAAAAAAAAAAAAAAAGAAAAAAAAAACCACCAAAAACCCAGGTTTTCAGAGATATGCTCAGCACAGCACTCAGTTGCTCTGTCAAAGAATGGGAGAATGCCTGAAAAACCCCACAGTCCTTACCTGACAAATGAATTTGTTAAAAATAGTGGAGGAAGATCAGTCAGGAGTTAAAAGACAGTTTTGAAAAGAATCAGAATGCAAAGTTTTCTTTTAGATCTCTGTCAGACTTGAAGTTCTCTCAGTTATGTTTTGCATCTTATATCCACACACGATTTGTACTGTAGTTTTCAACTACTGTTATTCCTCCTCATCTCAGGCACACAGCTTTGGCAAAGCATTTGCTGCCTTTTCACCATAATCAGAGCACTGAGAGAAGAAAGAATAACATTAGTTCATATGTTCATATTGCTGCTGGTCTGACTGCAATTATAAGACAGAACTATGACTAGTTTGTGTTCATTAAATAGGAAGGTCACAGGTATCTTTGAACTGACACTCATTCTTTGTGTGCAAACATATTCTCTTTCATGTTCTTACCCTCAGAAGGTGGCTTTTAACTAAACTTAAAAAAAAAAAAAAAGAAAAAAAAAAGAATTGACAGTACATGCTTCTTCTTTCATAATATCTGTTTTTTTGGGTTTTTTTTTTTGAGATTTCTTAAAATATTTTAAAGGAAACATTTAAAAAGTCAACTCATTAGGTAACAAATTTATAGTAAAAACTTCTATAACTGAAGGCAATAACAAAAACCTCTCTGAAAATCTTCTACAGACAATAAACAATCTCTTTGACCTTGGCACTTTCTAAAGTGACTGATGATGACTTTCTCAAAAAATTATTTTCTAGATGTACTCAATTCAAGGAAACGTTGCCAAAAAGACGAAAGCATTCTAAAGTCTATTTAATGTAAGTTATAACATTTTATATCCCATGATACATTAGAAAAGTAAAAAACATTTTTTGAAAGTTCTGTCACTTTCCTATCGTTTCCTGTATTTGTGACAGCAAAAGTTCACTTCTGAACCATGCACTATGAACAAGCAGGATCTCCAGTAATGACAGCATGTAAACTACATGCTCATGAGATGCAGTTAATGGACATCTCTGTTAGCTTATGTGAGGCAAGTAGCAGACATCTAAGTAAATTCCAATTCAGGCTACAATGCTGAGTGGAACCTAACTTTGATTCTTCTGGAACATCATTCACATTAAGATCTTTTCAATATAAACCAACAATCACATAACTCAACAGTAAGTACATATTGCTTATTCTAGCCTGCAGAAATGCAGAGCAATGCAAGACACTGAGATTACACTATGTAAACACTAAAAAAATAAAATAAAAAATCATTAACTTGCAGATCAGGTGTGCAGCACCAAGAAGTTGAGTTAGAAGCACTACAGTAAGTGAAAAAGTCTTTCCTTTACAATCCCATCTAAGGTACATTTGTGGGATACTTGCTGCATACAAGATATTTGTGCAATATCTAAAGGACCTCTTATGTCAGAAAGATGCAAGGTTAAATTGCCATTTTAAAGCAGAGTGTTTGGGCACATCCCAATTGCCTGTAAGTGCTCCAGATTCTTTGTAAGTCTGCTTCTGTTTTCTTTCATTTTCATTTTCATTTTCTATTGCTTATGTTTCCACTTAGAGAATAACTGAATCTTGATTCTTTATTTCCATCATTGCTGCCCATTCAGGTGGAGAACAGACAGACAAGTGTTGAACTTATTCTTATCTGAACTTCCTGGTTCAGAACTACTCAGCCAGGAATACAAATTACACATCCACGGTGATCCTGTAAATTATATCACTCTAATGCACCTCACGCCTCAGCAGACTCACACTTTTTGATAGCATAATATGCAGAACCAGAGAAGCACTTTAAATATACCCATTTCTAATTCAGTAAAGACAGAAAAAGAAATGTTTTTTTGTATGTCTGTCTCTTCTGCATCTCACGCTGAAAGCATTTCTAGAAAGAGGATAGATTTTTGCTCTTTTAAAAATGAGTTATGTGATGATTACCTCAAGGAATATTAAGAGAAACATGAGGATAATTCCATCAAGGCTTTTAAAAATCCTGTACATAATTTGTCTTTCTTTTCAGAGAGTTAAGAATCTAAACTGCAATGGCAGAAACAACCATTTATCTGCCATTGTTCATTCCTGGGAGTTATTCATAAGCCCCACATTAGTTTTCAGAAGGAGCTAACTACCTCAACTTTTATTCCAAACATGTACTGTCTGCACTGTTCATTGGCTGGGTTATATGCAATTTACTCTTTCATGCATTCTCATCTCATTTTTGCTTTCTTATTTAAATGCAGTATTATTTATTGTGATGTAAAAAGAAAACAGCCTCAATCCAAGGTGATTGCTAAGACAAAGCAAGTGCTAACTATTGCCATTACTGCCCTCATAATGTCATTATCAACATGCTTGTGCTTACCATCGGGAGAGTCCAAAGGGGTTCATTTTTTTTCCAGACCTTTATTTCCAAGGTAGTTCTCAACCACTATTTAGTTACTGACAAGCCAATAGTCCAAAGAGATACAGGAAATGAAGAAGAGTCATAAGCACACTATAGCAATGTATGATAGAATCAAATCATAGAAACACAGATATTGACACAACGGATTTTAATTGTTATAATTGCCTCTTTTTGCCCTTTCTATTTCTTACAAGCTTTAAATTGTACTTGAAGATAATATGAATTATGGTATTCACTGTCTTCCATAAGATGTAGAAATGTGCAACCTTTGATCAACCAGTAAGAATCATGTGTGTACTCATGATATCACTAATTTCAGACAGTGGACTGTTAAGATTGAAAAAGTCAAGTACTCAGACAGATGATATGTCTCAGTTAAGCTTGTCTTTGCATCCTTTGAGGGCTTTGAGGTCTGTAACATGATGCAGTTTTTGATTCTAATGTCTTTATTGCCAAGCGTTCATTTAACTCATTATTCATTTTGTTGGTGTTTCTTCATTAGTGAATGACTAGTTTCTTTTTATTGCACATGTCAGGCTCAGCTCTCAGGATGGACCCATTCACCTCTTCTTGGAAGAAACATTCATCTCTCTACTACCTTTTTTATAACATTCATCACTGAGGTATCTGACTTCACTAATATTAATGTATCTACTTTGACAGAGTTTTTGTGAGATGAAATATGTGACAGACCAGAACTATGGAAATTAATGTGGAGAGAAATAAGATTAAAGGTACTCTCATAATTCTGATTATCAGTCTGAGACAGTTAGGACCTGTTAGTTCAGAGTATTTATAGCACTAATGAACAATATACTTTCCATTTAAACTTTAAAAAAAAAAAAAAAAGAAAAAAGAAAAGAAAAAGCCATAGTAGAACAAGTTTACACTTATGCAGGCTTTAAGAAGTTTGCCAGAATATTTCTTTCCCATTCTATCACTTTCTCATTTCTCAGTACTCCATTTTTGCATTTCTGCATGCATGACAGCCGTTCTACTCATTTCTTGAAACCCTATTTCTATTTTATTTCCTTCAGGAAAGCATTTTACATTATCTTAAGGAGAATGATAGATAAACTAAGCTATACTGTGTTCACACTGGAGTGCAAACAGGCATTGCTATAGATACTCCACCTAATTGTGAGATTATATGGATCGAGCTAGTCCTTTTCTGTATCTATAACTATTTCCCATTAAGCTACCTAATGATCCTAGGATACTGGTGAGTCCTGACTATTTTTTAATAATGGATATTATGACTCATCCATCCATCCTACCTTACTTTTTAGTGCCCCCATGGAAAAGATAGGAGGCCTTTTAGTAACATATCCTAATATATCATAGCAATTTAACTCCTAATAGATTTTATTATTGCTTTTAATTTTTTTTTTTTTTTTCCCAAGGATATTGATTTTGAGAGTACAGTATTCCTGCAATTAGATACAACTAGTTTTTCAGTATGTAATCATTTTTGTTCTGTAACTTTTGCTGGAGACAAACTGCCTTAATATAATCTCAGATTTCTCTTGTTTGTACAGATGTTGAAATAACATGAACATAAGTATGATACACAAGTGAGTGAATACAAAACAAGACTGTATCTATAATACTTTAGAGAAATGGCTCTATTGTCTGACTTGTCAACACATTAAAACTTAAAACTATTGTATACCTATACACACACAGCTCTTAAAAAGCAGTTAGGTGAAGCAGACAAAGGTAACATAGCTTTTCACTGGGTAACATGAAATGCCTTTGTGGGGTTTTTTTTGAACAGTTCTCGTGAAAGCCTACTAAGAAATAAAGAAGGCATCTTCATGGCAGTCTCAGCCATCCATTTCTCAGCAAGCACATACTCCAGCCTCAGCAAAAGTATTCTGTAGAGAACATATTTTATGGTCTGCTTCCCTGTGAAAATTTACATAAAACCAGAAAGCTTCTTTGGTTAGAAGGCAATGCTTTACAGGGCTAGATCACTGTTTGTTCTATCAATAGTACTTGCTTAAGCATTACACTGCAAACTGTTTCTCCTTTATTAACAATTTTGCTGCTGTTCTTCATATATTAAGCTGCTTCCCTAGTGAAGCAGAAAGGAGGCATTAAACCGTGACTAGAAATGTTATTCTAATATCATCACAAAAAATATTATATTTACTATTCACAGGAGGAAAATCAGTATTGATGTTTAGTTCTTTTTGAAATGTAAAGTGTTAAGCACTACACAGAGTTTTGTCAGTATCTTTTTTCACAATTAATGCTGAGTTATATATATTTGTCAACCAGTCAAAATGTCTGTTTTGTTATTACAACCTCTGTTACGCACTAACAGCCTTTAGCTTTGAATCCCAAGTTACCTTTTATTTTTAGGGTACTTAGAGCAAGAAATAGTCATTTTTTCTTAGATAGCAGCAAGGTGGTACAAGTCCTTTTGTTTATATTTTTTCCAGTGCAAGACTAAATGACAGATCATTGCCAGAGAATATAAGAAACTAAGCAAAGATCCTGCTTAGCACTCTGGAGTAGAAATAGTCATTTCTCATTATTCTATCAAAATTTAAATAGGATTTAAAAGACTTGAGAACCTCAAATACAACTTAAGGATGGAGATGTCATCTTTTATACACCAATGTGTGTACCAGCACTGTTGTCAATAGTGCCTCAATATCTTTCTTGAGCAATAGGAGAAATTACCCTAAAACCATTCATATTTTTAAGTAGGCATTGTCTTAAGTGATTTAGATTAGTACAGTTTTTGAGAAAGGACCAGAAAATTTGATTTATAAGAGTTATTCAAATAAACTGCAAACACCTTCGTAACCACATAGAAATCATTGTGCCACTGATCACCAAGAGCTGTCATGAAGTCATCTAAAAAATCTGTGGGAACAAATTTAGGAATTAGCCTTTCTGTTTTTGTCTTTCTAGTCACAAGAACTCAGATATTGTTCTCTGCATGTATATCTTCTTTTGCTGTTAAGAGAAAGATTAGCTTATAGTGTTTATAATAAAGACACCAAGTGCATAGCATCTTTCCTCAGAAACAACAAGCTTCTGCACCAGCATGGGTATCTGAAATACACAGAAGTATAAAACTGTCCAAGACCATTATTGATTTTAACATGTATAAAGCAACTCAAGCATTAGACAGCAGACATAGCTAGTCATAAAGATTACAAGGTATTGCTGTATCTTCAGTAAACACATAATGCTTCTGTTAATGCAGCAGATTATTCACTTTGGAATCAGAGTCCTGGAAGTGTCCTTGGTGTCTGCTTCTACATACTTCAGTTGCAATCACAATAAGAAGGGTAAGGCTACTGCTGCGCATCACAGTGTAATGCCATCTTAAGCAAATAGTCATCTTGCTGGTGACTCTGTAATTGCAGTTGAAAATCCATCCTATCTGGGTGCCTATGGAACTTTTTGCAGCCTTACTGAACACTAGAGTCAAGCAAGCTCCATGGCACTGTACTAATGAAAAGTAAAAATAACCCAAAAAAGCTTAACTGACTGTATCACCAATAAGCATACAGGAACAAACAATAGCAAACAAATAGCAAACAAAAAACACTCAGACCTGTAATGGCCTTATTTTAAATCACACACTGTACTGGGATTAGAAAATAATTTTTCTTCTCTTAGGTAAAGAGATTATCATTCTACTAATTATTCTCAGCAGAATATAAGAGACAAGAAAATGACCTAAAACTTTTCCTGATAGAGCTAAACTCATGAGTAGGCCTAACAGGCTCATTATAGTGATCAACGACTTTTGCCTTGGTAGATCTAGAAAGAGAATTGCTATTAAGATAACATTTGCAGCTGATTTTGAATATACAGAATTCTGTTGATGCCTATACTATCACACAATTAAAGGTGAAATAATCTCTTTGTATTTCAATGCAAAGAAAGTTCATTTAAAAATGACTTAAGGGTAGTTTATATACAATTTGGACATTATAAAAACATCTGATGGGGGCAAAAAGATAACTAGGCAAATTTGGTTAACAGATTGGGCAACTATAAGAGGGGTAACAGTGCTCCCAATACCCAAGCCAACATGCTCAATGCTTTCTCATATGGAGGTGTTCTTTAAGTTGATGTACTCTGAGGCAATTATGAATCTACTGGCATCTGAGTGTCCAAATTGTACGTTTCAATTAGAACTATGCTTGAAATCCAAGGGATGTTTATAAGTGCTGACTGAAGGTAGTAGACCAACTCACCACAAGCAGTGATACCATACTTGCACGTCTGGAGATTTCACTTCATGAGAATGATTGAATCAGTCTCTATTCAGTTAGAGAGGAGGAGTTAGAAATTGTTTATGAACTGTATGACAATTTATAGCCCAGAAAAATTAACACAGATAGCAGATAGCTATTTGAACAAGAACCTCTACAAATTGTTTTCTTGTTCTATGACTGAATAAGCAGCCATATCAAAGTTCACTTTAGTTTACCACTGCAATGATTTGAAATGAAATTGGAACTTGTTATAGGAATTACTGAAGTATAAGATCTTACTCTCTAGGTGGGTTTTCCCCAGAAACCTGTAGTGCTGATTACAAAACTCAATTACAAGCATTTTTAATTTTCAATTGTTTATCACAGTTTTATAATTTGCTATCATAAAAAAATATTATTTTACAAGTTCATATTTACCTACATTTAACAAATGAACAAATAAAAAAAATAAGAAAATGATAGGTTAGGTCCCATTAGCATTTTCATTTAGTTTCAACAGACTACTAAAATGTATTTAGTTTATATAAACTGAATTATTCAATGATGGGTCACAAAACAAAATGTATAAGCAGAAAAGAGTGTTTTGAGAATGGTTTTGCAGTGTTTGTTCACACAGTCTGTTTTAGAATTTATTCTGTTTATTGTAAAGTGCTACTAAAGCACAATAACTCTGATGCTGACTTCTTTTGTTGAAAGTACCATCTAAATCAAATCCTTAGCACACTATATTGTCTCCTTTCTCTTCAAATGAACAAAAAAATGTACTCATTTACTTATAAATGTTATACATATGAAAACAAACAAACAAACAAACAAACAAACATGTTGATCAGACCTTGAAACTAGACAATAATATTTGTATTTGAAATCAACCATGCTATTGAAAATCGTCAGTGTCCAGTAGCACTGTAGAGCATTTTGTAGCTAATACATAAGTTTATGGTGAGAACACAATAAAAATGAGTTGTTAACATAAATAAATAAAAATATGTAGATATATTAATGAATAGAGCTTTTGTTGAAAGTAAAATACAGATCCAAGATGAAGGAATTTTAAATGAAGTAAACAGCCTAATAACAGGTTATTTATATTGACTCTTTAATTATAGAGCTATCATAGTCATTACAAAGTCAATCAAAATGATATGAAAAGTCTTGTGAATAAGGAACCAGAATATGGTAAGAACAATTTATTGCCATTTCCTGTCCATCACAGATATTCTAGGGGATAAAAATGTTTTATTAAGTCTTTTTCTGCCTGAGTTTCCACCTTTAAAACAGAATCCAATGACGGCCTACAGAAGAAGCTTTACAGAGATGAACTGAACAGTGTTGATGAAGTACTTAGATAATGTCAGGAAAAAGGTCAAGAAGAAAATTTATCAAGCTTTCCTTTGAGTGTTTCTTTGAACAAGCTAATTCACTGCAATATGAATACAACAAGAAAAAACACTGATATAATGTTACAAAGCATTTCCTCATTTTATGCTGGAATGGTGGCTCTGAAATCTGCACATTCATCTTCCTAAAAGATGAAAATAAAACATAGCAGTTGAGAAACTGCAGTAAAACGTATTTAAAATTGAGATTGAGAAGAAAAGATCAGAGAGAAAATTTCCCCCTACCTGGAAAGGAGCAGTGGGCAAGGAGCAAATTCAGAAAATGGTAATGTTTTTACTATTTGATGTTACTTGCTGTACAACAGTAAATGCAAAAAGTAAGGACAGAAATTTAGTATTTCTCCCCATGAATTCTAGAGCAAACAATAGCTGCTGAACCATATCTACTTCAACTCAGATACCCAAATCTCATTAGCTAATATCACACTGTTAATCCTACTCAGTCACATGCCTACAGATCAGAAAGTTTCATAAGGTATATTGTGTGATGTATTCTATGACTTATATTCTGGTGCAGAAATAAAGTACACAAAACAAAAGCATTGATTTCCCTAGCATAACAATAAAATGTATCTGTAAGAGAGATTTGCATATAGAGGACAATTAAATGTCAAGTTTTTTTATTCAGTTTTCTACTTTAAGATAAGTAACAGTGACTTGAATCTGCATTTACAGATACTCCACTCTGTTACTAATTAACCAGCCACTTTACTCATGAGCAGGCACAACACGTGAAAGCAACTAGAAACACGGTTTGATTTTTGAATTCTCATGTAGTCACATTGAATAATATCTGTACTATCATGCATTCGGTTCTGATCCATGCCATATGTCTTGTCTGAGAATAGAGTACTTAATCTAAAGAAAAGCCATCCCTATCCTTTTCCACTTGTTTTAGAAACATTTTTTTTTTTACTATTCTTTACTCAAAACATAAGTAGTAGCAGCCATTTCACTGATTGCATTCAGCTGTCAAAACCAAAACATCTCCAGAAGACTGAAGATTTTGACATTTAGGAAACAAAACCTTTCCTTAACATAATTTCAAACTACATTTCTTTCATTAGATTAAAAAATATATATATATCTTGAAAACTCAACAACAAATTATGTGATTACACCCACAAGTATTGTTTTAATTTGATTTTACTAGGTCTAATCTCTAGCTTTTGCTTTTAAAAACAAATTCTCAGAATTTTTATTTAGCAATGTATAAGCTATTTGAACACCTCAAATCTTTTTCTGTCAGGGCTTAACTGGTCTTGAAAAATGTGAGCTACTGTGACAAATGAACAACTCCTCAGAATATCTGACAGCACATGTATAAGGGCTGATGCATGCTTCTGTATGAAATGTTAATTGAAAACTACAAGTTCCAGAAGTTTTGGACACTGGATTTTGTGAGGAATGTTTAAAATTGTACATTTAATATGTTAAAAAGTATTAAATATTTTTAACATATAAAAGCATAATAGTACTCGACTGTCATCAGTTAAGAGTAATAACTCCCTTCAGAATAAAAGCTAATTAAAAATTAGCCCTCCTTAAACACGAAAACAATCAAGTGGTAAATAATCACCTAATTCATGTGACTGGAAGTTGTAATTACAGAGGCCAAGTTCATCTTTCAGGTCAACCATGTCACATGCACCTATATCTTCCATGTATATATCTTGTTCATTTAATGTACGTGTCAAGTTCTGTTTCCACTGTAAGAGAGTAGCTTATTTCATTATATAAGAGGCAAAACAACATTGCAGATTAAGAATTAACAGTAAATCTGCAGTGAATCAGATGCAGCACTTTTGCTAAGGTCATAAGAAAAGTGTAGTTTGTTGCCAGCTACTTTGTTGCTTTACGGTTTAGTTTCGGAGGGATTCTCTCTCCATTTGTTGAAGGCTTTTACATCACATAAGATGCATCAGGCAGAAGTTACATACATTTGCCTTAAAAACTGGGTCAAAAGGCAACCCTTTTAAGAAATGTTAAAAAAAAAAAAAAAAGCAAAAAGAAAAAAAAGTACACGAATGCAAAATGCATTACTTAGGGCATGAAGTGGCTTACCTTCTGTTAAATAAACTAGGCTGGTTAGAGCAACAATATTCTGGAGTTCTTTATGAGGTGAAGGTTATCTCTTTGCAGCAAAAAAGAAAGTTCTGTAAGAATTGTGGAGATTTTCAGAAAGAAGAAAAGAGATAAATTCTGAGAAACTATGTTTCTGATTACATGAGTCTAATATCACTGTTCTTAGTGATACATATCATGAGCAAGACGAATCATTAAGTTAGCATAAACAGGCCAATCCCCTAACAATATACTAAATATTGCAATAATGAATGTGGCTTGGATGTACCAGCCAGGAACTGGAAAAGGCTCAACATTATTATTAAAGAGATAGGGAAAAAATTGTAATCAGAAATGGTTAAGTGTAAAACAGATTTTTGTTTATTTTAAATGATCGGTGAAGTACATAAAGATTTCTAGGATAAAAAGTCAAAACAGTATATTGTTTGACTAAAATTAAGCTGCCTTCGGATTTAAAATGGTATTTTTTCAAGGTTTTTAAGGTACCAGTTGAAGAATGTTGGTGAGTTCTTTTGCCTCCAGTGTCTTCTTAGCCACTACAATCATTGAGTTTGAGAGATCATCTCCCTTGGGAACTTATTATGCAGGAAATAAGGCTGTTAATTTATAGGGCACTATATACTTGCTACACTTGTAGACTCCACTACCATGCCATAAAAATCCTCTGTCAGAGTTTGCTCTTCTTTTCAAAACCAGGTCACAGTAAACATAGAGAATATGTGTGGGGAAGTAGCATGGGTCAGTAAATGTGATGTAGCTTCCCAATTAAAGGTACCCCTTTCAAATACAAAGTTATTTATGCAGAAAGCACAGTAAATTTCAATCTTTATGTGTGAGAGCACTCACAACAGAACCCCGTGCTCAAATTTCCTTATCCTGGGAGCCCCCATTAACTACTGTAATATGATTAACCACAGATAACGTGATTGGATTTTACTCTACTGTAGATGTCAGAATTGTTCCTCTTCATTATAAAGAACTAAAGGAAATATAGTTCAGTACAGAAGTAAACATAAGCATGAACAATAAGAACAATTGCAAAATATGAAAATATTGCCTTTTGGCCTACATTAAGTTGTGTTTCAGGGTCTTAGAAAACACTGCATGTCTACTATAGTGCCATCCCCATTAATCTTGCATCTGACTTGTTACTACAATTAATAGTAACAGTGCTAAAACATAGAAGTTTTAAGAGCTCAAACATGAAATATGATCTTCATTGCAATTACTGTGCGTTGTGAAGTTTTGCATTATCCTGCTGATGGAAGCTACAACATTTGGTTTTTATTCTTTTCAGTGGAAAGTTGAACACTTGCAAATGTTACAACTTAGCAGACTTTCATGGTCTTATACAAAAGCAAAGGCTGAAGCTAGAAATTGAAGGAAGAGATTTGTTAGATAAAAATTAATAGCTACTTTGCCCTGGACAGAAAACAGAATTTTACATAGAGTTCCTATGAGAACTTCAGCTTGTATGCTGTTTTATAGACTATAACATAGCCTGACTAAGCCTTTGAATCTTGTATTCCTTGCTCTGCCTCACTTTATTTGTTTTATTAAACTATTAGCTTGCAAATATGTTACGGGAATGTGGGAGGGAAAAAAAAAAAAAAAAAGCATCAGTAAGAGATCCAAAACCAAGTGTTTCTTTCATTTATGGCTGCCAAGAAAACTAACTAACTAAATAAAAGAATAAGAAATGTGACAAGTTTTACAAGAATGAAAGCAGTCACCCCCAAAATTCAAAATTCAACATTAATATTTGGAATCCTTACTAAAGCTCTCTTTATTAAATGTGAATACACATGAATGGAATAATGCATTGTTCTTTAGAATCTGTAGCAAGTGAACGTGCTGTGATATCAGAGCTGGAAGTCACATTTCTCTCATCAACTATCTGGAAAAGTAAAATTTTCCATGCTGTTAATAATGATTCAAACTTACATGAAAAAAACAGAAAGGCATAGAAATAATAATAATAAAAAAAAAAAAACCAACAAAACACACCAAAGTAATTCTACATTAGCACTCCTCAATCTATATGACTTTATGACTTTAATAGTGATATCTGACCTTAAAGTTTTTTTTTTTTTTTCAAACATTTCAATATGCTCTATCCATTTGAAAATAGAAATGATAACCTTCTGCACTGCGAAGTTTCTACATGAGCTGAATTATTCGAGGGTAGTTCAGCTCATCACATTATTTGTAGCATTTCTTAAAGCAGGATGTGAATATATTCAGCTGAAGGCTTTCCAATACAATTTGCAAGGAGTTATGAAAATTGGATGTATTTTTCCTTTTATAATATACACTACATCACTTCTCCAAAGCCACTGCCATTCTTTAATGAATATTTCTGATTATTTATAACAGAGTAAGGGTCAAGGAGCATTAGAAACTGAGCGCAGGCAGAACAGAGCTGCCTCCCAAGATACAATGCTAGCAGGCAAAGTCTGAGATTTCTTTCATTCTGTTGTTAGTGACCTCAGTCCTGACCCATCTGTAAATGTGAGAGGTAAATATGTCTGCTTCCAGCACAGACCAAGGCCTCTGACAACCATATACCAGGAAGTTGTACGTGACTGAATATGTCCATCAGCTTGTTGAGCATGGTTTATACTGCAGTTCACAAACATGTCTACAGACATCTTCTGACAATATATTTTTCCTACCACACTCCAAAAACTGATGGAATTTTATCTTTGCTAGTTTATGTTAGTGATCTCGCTTACCAAATAATTGTCAATTATATTTCAAAATTGGTTAAAACAAGCAATATAAATTCTGAGCAATTTTAGCAGTAGTTTTTTAATAACATATCTGCTCTATAGATTGCATATGTTATAGATTAGCTAATTCCAAAGTAATGGGATAAGTGCAGCAATTGTCCATTTCTCAATATGATGTGGTATCTGTGTATCTGCAAGAAATAGTTGTCTTAAGACCACTTGCAAAGCAAAATTGAATAGAATTGGAAGGTGAACTGGAAAAGGACTAAGCCAAAAAAGGAGTCGTTAATAAAAGAAACTGAGATGTCAACTGTTGAATGTACATATATACACACATCACGATACAGCGCTACATAGTCCACATACAAATACAGACTTTTCTACTGAAGTCTATATGAAAGAATTCCCTACCCAGGCTAGAAATAAGACAAAAGCATTAAGATGATATAATATTTTTAAAAGGTGTGTTTGGTGGGCGGAAGTATAATCATTTATTCTAATTCATGTAGTCAGCAATATCATATTCTAGTATTAAATGGATTCATCCAAATTTATGAATATAATCAAAACTGTAAAATGTAAAGGCTATTATCTTATATATTCTTTTCTACCCATGATCACCTTGTAAGTCCTAATGTACTAATTCTCCATTTGCAATTCTATTGCACTGCTAATTTTCAGAATGTCACCATATCACCTTTGGAGCTCAACGATGGTTTATTTTGAATGGAATGGAATTTATGTTGAATGAAATGAGGAATTTTACCTCATTCAAGTGAGATACAATAACAAATAAACATACAAACAGAAAAAAAACCCAACAAAACTAAATAATTAAATAAATCATTACTGTAGATTATTTCTTTTGCCAGTAAGATACTTCCTCACATTATGTAACATTTTTAAGATGAGCAATATTTCCACTGGCAAAAAGGTTAAGTCAGTACTTTGGAGATAAACAGTTTTATTTAAAGCATTTGAAATAAAAAAAAAATAGTTTTCTTTGTAGAGATACACAACTGTCAGATATCACACTGAGCCTTCTGTATTCTAGACAATATAATTTTAAAATTATAGGCTCTGAAATCAGTCAGAAAATGTTCTAAAAACACCAAGTAGTCAAAACATAGGACTGAAATTAGCTCTACAAAGAAAAAGGAAATAAAAACTACTCCATAATAGCAGACTTCAAAAACACCTGATGGAACACATTTTCTTAAATAACCCACTGGACACTCCAGTTTACTGCAAAATACAAAGTGCTGCATTCACCCTTTGAGTCCATATAGTGATATAAATTCAAGTTGGAAATATACTATTTATTTCTGTAGTCCCATCTTCCTTCCAGTCCAGACAGTGGCTACAGAACTTAGAAGTGTTGTGACTAAAAGTCTCTTGGCAGAATTACAAACTGAGACACACACAAAAAAATATTCTTCGTTATCTACAACATTCTATCTATCTTGATTAATTTTGGCACCTCTAGAACTAGAAAGCTTCACTTGTACTTGGATGTTCAAACGGATAACCAGCTTTTCATGAGCATTTGGCTTTAAATTATTTGACTATTTCAAAATTACTGCATTGTTGTATTAGGTATATCATAATTAATGCTGCAAGCATAGTGCACAAGGAAAAGATGTGACTCAGATCATGGGAGTCTTTAGAGATTTATCATAATTATGAGATACTGTGAGTTATGAAGTATTAGGAACTAAATCCATAAAATACATGGGTTTTGCCCTAAGCATTTTTAATGGGTTAAAAGACATTTCACAGACAAAAGCAATTAGAGAGTATGTTTGGAAATGGGAAATACCATCTTGATGTGGCTCTGAAGATGCCAGAGGGTTCAATTTGAATCTTTTTGAAGTTTCAAATTTTAGTTAATGATAAATCTTTTTCTGCAGGAGTTCTTCATCTACGTATATCAGGCAGCAAAATTATGTCCGTGCCCTTCTCCAACACTTCCCTTCTCCCTTCCCCTCTTTCTTACTAAGCATTATGGATATTACTACAATTAGGAAATATAATTTTAAAATATTAGTAATAAATACATCAATGAAGTTATATCAATGACTAGGTCAACAGATTAAAGTAGAATTAGCATATTCAACATTACTGAGATGCCCTTCAAGATGTGGTCTTGGATAGCACAACAGTAATGTCAAGTAAAATCCTTACAGAATCATGGGAACTTCAGGCTATACGGAGCAGTCTAATATGTCACTACTGCTCTAGAATCACAGAATGGTTTGGAAAAGACCTTACAGCTTATAATGTTCCAACACCCCCAGCATGGGTAGGAACACCCTCCGCTAGACTAAGCTCCCTAAAGCCCCATTCAATCTGCCCTTAAACATTTCAAGGGATGGGGCATCCATAGCTTTTCTGGGCAGCTGTTCCAGTGAC
Organism: Perdix hodgsoniae; assembly: GCA_035772895.1. Taxonomy (NCBI): domain Eukaryota; kingdom Metazoa; phylum Chordata; class Aves; order Galliformes; family Phasianidae; genus Perdix; species Perdix hodgsoniae. Next base: position 16,055,479 of record JAPSGF010000012.1, on the reverse strand, counting down.
TCACTACCCTCACAGTACAGAATGTTTCCCTACTATCATATCTAAATCTACCATCTTTTAGTTTAAAACTATTTCCCCTTGTAATGAATGGCTTCACCCTAATCTTTTCTGCAGGTTTCCCTTAGGTAAAGGAACGCTGCTACAAGGCCTCCCTGCTGCCTTCTGTTCTTCAGGGTGAAAAACTCCAACTCTCTCAGATTGTCTTAATAGGAGAGGTTTTCCACAGCCTTCTGAGCATCCTCATGGCCTTCTCTGGACTTGCTCTAATAGATCCATGTCCTCTTGGGGGCTCCAGACCTAAGTATGGTACTTCAGGTGAGGTCTCACAAGAGCAGAATAGAGAGGGAAAATCACCTCACTTAACCTGCTGGTCATGCTGCCTTTGATGTAGCCCAGCACATAGCTGGCAATAACTGGTCATTACTGCAATAAGTTGTGGAATTGCATTACTATTGCAATAACTCATTAGTTTTCCATATGAAAATAGAGTTGAAGATTCTAACCTTTTACTGTAAATAAACTGTATATAACTGTATATATTGTACTGTAAATAAACTGATTCTAACCTTTTACTGTAAAAGGAGATTAAAAAATCCTCTCCAATGCAATAAAATCATTATTTCTTCTTCTTTTTTTTTTTTTTCCCTGACATCATCACCTTATCTGGATGACAATTATCGAAAGCCGAGTTCCTCTTTCAAAAAAAAAAAAAAAAAGATCCAGCTGAACATGCTATTGAATCTCTCTTACATCAAATTATAGAAAAACAAAATTATGAAGTTAGAATACACAATGAAGAGTAAACTCCCAACTCTGGTTGCCCTTGTTTAAGACCTACTTTGACATGTATTTTAACTGTTCAGTAAAAACACACCTTAATTTCTTAGTGCAAACTGTATGAAAGAAGATCTCTAAGATGAAGCATAAGGTAAAAATGAAAACACAAACTGGACAGTCATGGTGAATTAATTCTGTGCTAAGGTCTAGATAATGAACAGATCACAGACAAAGCAAAGACTGCACATATTTGTACATAGACAACTCTTTCTGCTACTGAAGAAGAGTTCTGGAATGAAGAATGCAATTGGCCTTGACTTATTACATGTTAGGTCTGTCCTGGTAGAAAGCAGTTTATTCAAAAAAAAGCAGGAAATCTTTGTGAAGAGGATTTATCTGAAAATCTAAGGCTCAGAATAACAATTGGAAGAGAGAAAATGTTATTGTCAATGAAAATGTCAGTACTAGTCTCAACTAGGATTTTCAGATAGTCACTTTCCTTCCAGAATTAGACAGTTAGCAGAGTGAAGAGCAAGTAACAATTTGGATTCTATCTTAAAAAACAAAAAACAAAAAACAAACAAACCTCAAAAAATCAAAAAGAATTGCTTCTTTGTAAAAAAAGAATAAAACTAGCACTTGTAGTAATTATATCTTCTATTGCTGCTTTACAAATCTTTGCATATTAAATGATTTTTGTCTATCAGGCCATTCATTGCCAACAAATTATTAAATGAATTATGATTGACAGTGAATTAGGAAATGGTATGCAGGACCTTGTTTCTACATGGATTTTACAGGTATTTTCATCAATGGCTTTGCACAGAACTAGTTTAATGTTCAAGTATACAAATATAATTTACCGAGCTATCACTTTTTGGTAAACTGCACTTTGCAGGCAGCACACAGCGATTTGATGACTCTCAGGGTGGATAATAGCATGAATAATTCATTAGACTAACTGAAGTTGTTGTATTCAAGGTTAATCATAGAATGATAGAATGACTTATGGTGGAGGTGACCTTAAAGATCATTTAGTTCCAACCCCCTGCCACCCAACCTACATCAGGATGCCCAGGATCTCATCCAACCTGGCCCTGAATGCTCCCATATCTTGGGCATCCACAACTACTCTGGGCAACATGTTCCATCACCACACCACCTTCCAAGTAAAAACTTTCTTCCTCACATCTAGCCTAAATCTCCCCTCTTTTAGTTTAAAGTCTTTCTCCCTTGTCCTATTGCTATCAGGCCATGTAAAAAGTTGGTCTCCCTCTTGTTTGTAAGTTCCCTCCAAGCACTGGAAGACTTCAATGATGTTTTCCCAGCACCTTCTCTTCTCCAAGCTAAACAAGTCCAGCGCTCTTAACCTTCCTTCATAGGAAATGTGCTCCATCCCTTTGACCATCTTCATGGCCGTTTGATCATCTTTTGGAACCGTTCCAACAGCTGCAAATCCCTCCTGTACTGGGGAGCCCAGATTTGGACACAGTACTACAGATGGGTTCTCACGAGAGCCAAGTAGAGGAGGACATTCACCTCTCTCTCCCTGCTGGCCGTTCCTTTTCTGATGCAGCCCAGAATACTGTTGGACGTCTGGGCTGCAAGAGCACATTCCTGGTTTGTGTTCAGCTTTTTGTTCATCTGGACCCCCAAGTCCTTCTCAGCAGATCTGCTCTCAATGAGTTCTTCTCCCAGGTCTGTACCAATCCAGGATTGCTTCAAACTCAACTGCAACGTGTGACCTGCTGGAGAGTAGCTCTGCAGAGAGGGACCTGTATGTTCTGGTGGACTACAGATGGTCCATGAGCCAGCAGAGTGCCCTTGTGGCCAAGAAGGCCAATGGCACCTGGAGTGCATTAAAAAGAGTGTGGACAGCAGGTCAAGGGAGGTGATACTTTCCCTTTACTTTGCCCTAGTGAGGCCTCATCTGGGCTCCCCGTAAAAAAAGACAGGGATTTCCTGGAAAGAGTCTAGTGGGGGCCTATGAAGATGATAAAGGGCCTGGAGCATCTCTACAGGCAAAGGAAAGACTGAGTGATCTGGGTCTGTTCAGCCTCAAGAAAAGAAGAGTGAGAGGGGCTTCTGATCAGTATCTATAATTATCTAAAGTGTGGGAGACAAAGGGATGAAGCCAGACTGTTTTCAGTGGCGTGGTGATAGGACAAGGGGAAACAGCCACAAACTGGACCATAGGAAGTTCCACACAAATGTGCATAAGAACTTATTCTTGGTAAGAGTGATGAAGCATTTGAATGGGCTGCCCAAGGGGATTGTGGAGTCTCCTTCTTTGGAGATATTCAAGACTCACCTGGACATCTACCCGCGCAACCTGGTCTAGGGAGCCTGCTTTGGCAGGGGGATTGGACTAGATGATCTCTAGAGGTCCCTTCGAGCCCCTACAGTTCTGTGATTAAGTGACTGTTAAACCTGATTAGATTCTCAGATTCTCACGTGACCACTTTCCAAGCATGCCCAGCTCCTTCTGGATCATGTACCTCCCTTCTCTTGTGTCAACTGCACCACTCAGCTTGGTGTCACAAGCAAATATGCTGAGGGCACACTTAGTCCCACTGTCATTGATTAAGATGTTGAAGAGTACCAGTCCCAAGATAGACCCTTGGGGGACACCACTCATGACCAGCCTCCACTTGGGTATAAAGCAAATGACAAGAACCCTCTGGCTATGATATCCAGGCAATTCTTTATGCACCTTAATGCAGCCTTCAATTTAATATGAACATGGCATAGAAACATATCAAAGGCCTTGCACAAGTCTAGGTGAACAACATCAGTTGTCCTTCCTTTGTCCACTGATGCTTCCACCCAATCATAGAGGGCCTTTAGGCATGATCTGCCTTTGGCAAAGCCATACTGACTGTTTCAGATCACCTCTACCTCTAGCATGTGCCTTAGAGTCACTTCCAGGAGGACCTGCTCCACATTCTTTCCAGGCACAGATGTGAAGCTCAGGAGCCTGCAGTTCCCCAGATCTTCCTATCTACCTTTTTTGAATATGGCAATGATGCTTTTCTTTGTCTAGTCAATTGGGACTTCACCTGACAACCATGATTTTTCAAATATGATGGAGAGCAGCCTGAAAACCACAACAGCCAGCTCCTTCAGAATCTTAGGATGCATGTAATCTAGCCACATAGATTGTTCATAGTTAGCCTCATGAGGTGGTCTCAGACTTGCTCTGCTCTTACACTGAGAGGAATTTTGCTGCCCTGGTCCCTGCTTAGAAGTTCAGGGAAACAAGAGGCATGAGAAACTTGACTGGCTGTGAAGACTGAGGCAAAGAACTCATTAAGTACCCCAGACTTCTCCATGTCTGAGAAAACCAGCTTTCTCTTTTCATTTATCAGAAGGGGTACACCTTTGTCTCTTCTGTCAATGTATCTAAAGAATCTCTTTGTTTTTTACATCCCTCACCAAATTTAATTCCAGCTTCACCTTGGTTTTTCTGACACCATCCCCGCACATCTGGACAGCATCCCTATATTCTTCCCAGGCCACCCATTTCTGCTTCCACTCTTCCTTTTTTTTTTTTCCCTTATGTAACTAATACAAGTGATTTCATTTATTAAGGACTGTAAAAAAAGCAAAATTGAGGGCCAATGTCTAAATTGGCTATGAGATTATGTATGATTAATGAAACTAACAAGAGTAAAGCTGCGTGCTATTTAGTAAAAAAACACAAATCAACTGTAGCATTCAGATTATCCTCTGGCAAACTGGGGGGGGGGGGGGGGGGGGGGGGGGGGGAAAAAAAACAACCCCAACCCAAACCCCAAAAAAAAACAGAAGAAAAAAAACCACAGTATTAGTTAAGTCTGTA